>JABFAK010000329.1:0-81968 GCA_013266265.1 Fusarium sp. NRRL 66182
TTGCGACAGCGCTTATTGACAGGGTGTACCAATTCTTCTTCCAACATCCTTTGTCACGGCGCAGTGAGGCATATGCCAGTGAGCCATCACACAGTAGCGATCCAATATCATGTAACGAACTGAAGCATCGCAACTCTGACATGACGGACATGTTAAATTATATTACATGCTGCCACGTCGTCATGGAGGTATCCAAATGCGGCAGAAATGGTGGCATTGTCCAGTCACGCGCTGACTGGCATCATCATATTCTCTGTCGCTCTGGGTGGCTGCCTTTGTCCCCTAAAAATCTGACGGCCACAGACAGTTGGGCGGACTCGAAAGGAAAAAAGGCGGGCCCAGAAAAAAATCAATCTGATATCGAACTCTCGAGGAGCAGGGGTTGGTTAATAATTGGTCGCTACCGAACCAATCACGGTGAGATGACGTTCAGCAAACGCAGCTCCGCCCCAGGGGCCTGGTTGTACTCAAAGGCGTGGGGAACCCGGGGCAGGGCTTTGTAAACAAAGGAACCGAGGTAATGAGGTTTAGGTTCATGATGCACCCAGGGTTACCAACCAACTGGCTTGTACTTTACTGAAGGATATGCCGATAACATGCTAAAAAAACAACATACATGGTATCATCGAGGAATGCCAACATGCGAAACATTAAACAGAGACAATATTTCACACCTAACCTAGACCAAAACACACAAGAACGGGTATCAGGTATCTTTCCGTCAACGCCCATCAATGCAACGCCAACCCCTCAAACGACTCATGCCTCATCCTCTTCTTCTGCCTCTATATGCTTCTTGGTACGCCGTCGCTTCTTGAGCAAGGCCGCAACCTCCTTCTTTCCACGTACGCGAAGACTCAACTCCTTCATCATATCAACCCACTGTATCTTGCCACCACAGCTAGGACATGTGCAGGATCGTGGTAGCAATATCCCCTTGTCCTCTCCTTTGAGGGCATGTTTGCTCCAACAGTCGAGGTGACCCATAGCTTCGCACCCATGGTGAGGACACATTGGCTGCAGTCCTTTGTTTGACTCAAGCGCCTCGTGGCAGTGCACGCATTTTCCCTCCCTTTCAAAGGATACCACGTTCTGCGCCTTTTCCACGTAGGGCTTCAATAGAGCATAGTCAAGGGGCAAAGCGTGGATACCCCATGGTTCTAGTGACGACTGCCGAGATTGGGAGTCCTCTCCTGGTGCAAAATCCGTAGCAATACTGATGCCTTCTCGCGGTTGTGCAGACTTGGCCCAATCATCCCAAGCCTTCTTGGAGTCTGGCACGAAAAAGTGCACGGTCAGTGGCCAACGTGCAAAACTTGACACGCCAACAAGCAAATGAAGGTTGGAAACAACAGATTTGAGACTGTGAATCGGTCTACGAGGTTTTCTCTTCCCTTTTGCTTTCGGAGCCGCTTTGGTTAGTCGCTCCTCTGTTGAAATATGTGTCGTCAAATGCGGGTTCGTCAGAGCCCATCTGTAAGGTTACGTTAGCAATAAAGTCGACATCTGGCAGTGCAAACATACTCAAACTTTAGAGCTGCTATAGAGCTCGGAAATCCAGACACCACGATCATCGGTTCCCATGGTCGTAACGTTGATCGCGAGGTTCGCACAGCGCCTCCGCGCGCTGTACCGTTGTGCTGCTTCAACCGCCTTGGAGGATTGGGCGTGGAGCCTATGTAGATTGATGCATGGCGTACTGTTGAGCGGAGGACGTAAACAGTATATAGGGCTGGTATAGGCTTAACGAGTGACATGTTTAATGTTGGTGTTTAAAAGTCAACATGTTTACTTGGTGTGAGCTTGAGTTGGAGGGGCGATGGAATGTACATGACTAATCAAGTCACGATGACTTCCTTTAGCCCCTTTCATCACATCACTATTAAACAAAACACGGATGATGGAATAAAAACCCCAATAATTTATTTTCCGAGATACCAAAGTCTCTGCTTGCAATCTATCAAAACACACGCCACAAGTCCATCGTCCTATACACCATCTACCCTACAACAAACCCTGCTTCTGCAAATCGTAGTACACCTTTTCAGGCATGACATTACCCTCTCCATCCTCCATCTGTACCACGCTTCCCTCATCGACCTTGGTCCGCTTCTTCTCCTTCTGGATCTTATCCCAGAGTTTGAGCGCCTCGTCGATGCGCGTAATGTCACGGAACAAGGCCGTGTTGGTGACGCCCAGACACTTGAGACCGTAGATGTGTCGAGCCTCGTTGAAGTGCTTGTCAAACGCCCGTCGGCCCATGTATACAAAGTTTCCGCAGATCTCGCAGGGAAACTCGACGCCCAGACCGTGAAGACGGTACAGCCAGAAGGGAATGGGCTTGCCATCCCAGGCAAGGGGGAGCTTGAGCGGGTTGTAGATGCGCTCCTCGCCGTCCTCGTCCTCGCCCTCACCGTCGTCGGGCGTCTCCTGGGGCGCTTCGTCGGCGTTGAACAGGTTCTCCAGCTCTTGCGCTCGCTCGCGTTCTGTCATGCCCTGCTTGCGCTCCACGTTGACTCTAGTGTCGCTGCGCTCGGTGCTCATAGCAGCGGCTAGTCGCTTCACCCTGTACTCTCGCTCTGCTACCGCGCGCTCCTTTAGTCGTGTCGCTGAAACGTTTCCGTCTGAGCCGCCACTGGAAGGGCTTGCGTCTTCTTCCTGGCGCTGTTTCCGCTGCTCTGCGGCCTTGATATGCTTTCGCCCTGTCAGATGGTTCTTGTAGACATTTTCGTTCTTGAACTCCTTTTGGCAGTCGTCGCACCATACAGCATCTGCTGTACTGGTCTCTTTAGCAGTACCGTTTGCCGAGGATGTGTCCTTCTCCCAGCCTTGAATCTCGTCCTTTTCCCAAGCAGCCTCGAACTCTTGATCGAATGATGAAAGTACTTTATCCACATTTTCCAGCGGTCTCGTTCGTCGCATGAAACTCTCGAGGTATTCTGCTAGTTCACCAACGTACTTGAAGTACTGATCTGTAAGCTTGTTTGGTCGCGTGACCCCGCCATATCCAGGAGAAAAGTTATCAAAAGCTTCGAGGTATTGTAGATATGTGAGTCGTCTGACGTTGGGTAGGTTGAGATAGGCCTCGTGGCAGGTGGTTAGGTCAAAGAATCGTCCGTAAGCTTCCTCTCCGGAGAACAGCGAGTCCACAATAGATGGCAGCGACTCTCCATCTGGTCTCTTGACCTTGTACCGTTGCTCCGAGTTCTCTGCTTGCTCGTTGGGGTATCTCGCGTGGTGATCACGGACATCTTTGAGCTGCTTGTAGAACTCTTCGAATGGGTCTCCTGTACCAATCTGCTGGATCTCTTGTGTTCGGACACCGTTTTCGTCTTTGTAGATGTCGAGAAGGTTGTTTGATTGGACTTGAATCTGATCGAGCAATTGAGAAATCTCGTGATCTCTGTTGAGGCGATCACGGATCTAGACAGTTAGCGGATGAATCTTGTGCTATTCCGCAGTTACTCACATGTTTAGGCTCGTCGCGAATGCGATCAGCGATACCCTGCTCCAGGCGTTCTAGATCCTCATGGATATAGCGTTGCTCTTCGAGGACAAGCATCTCGGCAGATACTCAGGCGCCTTGGGTTGTGTGATATCAAGGAGTGAGTACCACGCAATCTCACTCGTTGATCGAAGGATATAAAAGTCAAGATGAGCTTGATGCTGTTTAAAAAAATGGAGCCCCGTCGCGAGTTGACTTTCAGTGGCGATCAGGCGCGCATTGGCGCACCGAAGTATTTCCGGCGCTGCGCGTGCTTCCTCTGGCTCTAAAAGTTGCACTCCAAACTTTTGACCCCAGAAAACGGCCCAATCCCATCGTCAAGGCGTTATTCTTGAATCTTTGCAAATTATTCCATAATCAACATCGCAATCATGGCTGAAGGCGCAGGAGGCATTGACCGCAAGGCTGATGAGCGGATGGAGTTTTCCACCTCCAAGGAGGTGACAGTTCATCCGACCTTTGAGTCCATGTCGCTTAAGGGTATGTTGGCGCAAGCTATGCAATGATCTAGCTAACGATGGCTAGAGAATCTCCTTCGCGGAATCTACGCCTACGGATACGAATCTCCCTCGGCTGTTCAGTCTCGAGCTATCGTTCAGGTCTGCAAGGGCCGCGACACTATCGCCCAGGCTCAGTCCGGTACTGGAAAGACGGCGACCTTCTCCATCAGTATGCTGCAGGTTATTGACACTGCAGTGCGAGAGACGCAGGCGCTGGTCCTGTCACCGACGCGAGAGCTTGCGACTCAGATCCAGTCTGTCGTCATGGCCCTGGGTGACTACATGAACGTGCAATGCCATGCCTGTATCGGCGGCACCAACGTGGGAGAGGATATCCGCAAGCTCGACTACGGACAGCACATTGTTTCCGGCACGCCAGGTCGTGTGGCCGACATGATTCGACGACGACATTTGCGTACCAGACACATCAAGATGCTGGTGCTCGATGAGGCCGACGAGCTCCTCAACAAGGGTTTCCGAGAGCAGATCTACGATGTTTACCGATACCTCCCCCCTGCCACACAGGTCGTGGTCGTCAGCGCCACTCTCCCCTATGATGTGCTCGACATGACGACCAAATTCATGACGGACCCCGTGCGCATTCTCGTCAAGCGTGACGAGTTGACACTCGAAGGACTCAAGCAGTACTTTATCGCTGTCGAGAAGGAGGACTGGAAGTTTGACACTTTGTGCGATCTCTACGATACCCTCACCATCACGCAAGCTGTCATCTTCTGCAACACGCGCCGCAAGGTCGACTGGCTCACTGATAAGATGCGCGAGGCCAATTTCACAGTCAGCAGCATGCACGGAGACATGCCTCAAAAGGAGCGCGACAGCATTATGCAGGACTTTCGTCAGGGAAACAGCCGAGTGCTCATCTCGACTGATGTGTGGGCCCGTGGTATCGATGTGCAGCAGGTCAGCTTGGTCATCAACTACGACCTTCCAAGCAACCGTGAGAACTACATCCACCGCATTGGTCGTAGCGGTCGATTCGGTCGTAAGGGTGTTGCTATCAACTTTGTTACTACCGAAGACGTGCGCATCCTCAGAGACATCGAATGTGAGTTGATCCGGTGACATTGACGAGACGAAGCTGACTTTGTTAGTGTACTACTCTACCCAGATTGATGAGATGCCCATGAACGTTGCCGACCTCATTGCGTAAGCCAAGCTATGAGCCATGGACACCGGTGGAATCCGTTATGCTATCTCTTAGTCAAGTTTGTCAGGGAAACGCCGCGTCGAGGGCACGCCGGTGGATGAATGTGGAGGAAAGGGGCCGTGTACTATGCCTAGTGAGTAACAGCGACGACTTGTGACGAGTTGTTTCCGAGAAGGCTAATCCCATCAGATCCGAAAAGCGCAACAGATTGTTAAGAATATGGTGGGAGATGTTATCAATTCGCCTTGCGTGAGAGGGGACTAGCAAAAAGATGCAGAATCAAAAGACCAACAAGACCGACCAGCTTGTGATACGCCCTCTCTTGACTGTCGCCCCTAGTTTCCTAATTCGATTAGCCGCTATCTGGGCATACTCTCTACTAGCTGTCGGCGTGCCCGCTGTTGATTGGCGCTCCCGTCAGGACGGGCAGATCAAGCGCAGCGACTTGAATTTGATTTCATCATCCTTGTACTGTCTGTGTTGGGCTTGGACATGACTGCGAAACGTTGTGTCACAGCCACGGACTTGCTGGAAACGTTATGAAACCGTTACGTGATGCGTCACTCCATCTGATCAACAAGATCCCTTCCCCACGGGGTAAGTATATTGCAATATCTTGATGGTTGCTAGAGTCTATTCTATGCTGTGAAGCTGTGCAGCACCCCCTGGGGTTGTCCATAGTCTTGCATGTAATCGACGAAGTATGAACTGTCTTGTAACTAGGTAGGTATTCATCCATCTTACTCCAAATTCCAGCTGCACGGAACCGGCATTCATGACAGGGCCTTGCAAGGATCTTTATCAGTTCTCTCACACAGTCTCGAGATAAGGAACCCCAGCATGCCCGGAAGTTGAATCCCTCGGTTCACACTAAAGCAGCTACCCCGACACTACGCGATGACCTATCCTTGTGGTTGGTCAATTAACGACATCTCCAACTGCTACGCTATACTGCATGCGGCGTATACTTTGCATTCCGTAGATGCGGCGATGCTAGCGCCTGGGGAACCATGCAGATAAAGATGAAGCCCTTGCTTCTCGTGTAGCTGTGGTTTTCTGGGGTAAAGATAAGTAAACTAACCATGTAGCTAGCAAAGATATAAGAAGGCATTTGATCCTCTTGAGGGTGATGGGCCAGAGTCGTTGTTCCATCCTTCACCCTCAGCCATACCTCACACCTTGTCTCTCCGCCAGAGAATGCCCACGACCCTCTGTTATTCTACGCCATCAACCATCGACTTGAGCTCTGGTGAACCATGGAGAAAGCCGCACCGATGAACCAAGCGGAACGCGATGCCCTCGACCTCGCAGCTCTCGGCCACGCCGAGACGCTCACGCGCAAATTCAGCATGCTGAGCATGTTGTCCCTCGCCTTCTGTATTCTAGGTACGTGGGCCGTTTGTGCACAGAGCTTCAACACTGCCCTCGAGAATGGCGGGCCTGTCGCCTGTCTCTGGGGTCTGGTCCTCGTCACGCTGTGCAACGTCGCCATCGCCATGTCCCTCGGAGAGCTTTGCTCATCGATGCCGACGGCTCTCGGGCAAGCGTACTGGGTTGGAAGGCTCTGGAGGACACCGGTCGGACGATTCACAAGCTACATGACGGCTTGGATCAATGTGTTTGGCTGGATTGCCCTGTCCGCATCGCAGGTTGCCTTCATGGCCGAGTTCGTCCTATCCATGAAGCTCATGTTTGACCCTGAGTGGTCGGGCATCAACAAAGGCTGGGTTCTCTTCCTGGTTTACACAGGCATCAATATCTTCTTTACGTTTGTCAACTATGTCGGTTGTCGATCGGAAAAGTTTCTGCCTTATTTCAACAACTTTGTTGCCGCGGGTTTCGTTGCGCTCTTTGTCGCCTTTTGCATCGTCCTCCCCATCAGCGTCGGAACAAAGCCCAGCCTCGAGTATCAGTCGGCCAAGTTCGTCTTTGGAACCTGGGTCAACGAAACCGGCTGGGATAATGGCATTGTCTGGTTCCTTGGCCTTGTCCAGGCCGCTTATGCCCTCACGGCCTACGACTCTGTTCTTCATATGGTTGAGGAGATTCCCAACCCTCGACGCAACGCGCCTAGGACAATGGTTCTGGCCGTTGTTATGGGTGCCATTTCAGGCTTCATCTTCCTGGTCGCCGCCCTCTTTTGCATCCAGGATATCTCTGCCGTTTTGAACCCCTCCACCGGCTTCGCCTTTATCGAACTCACTCAGAGCACAGTTGGTCTCACCGGTGGTGCTGTCTTGATTGCCCTCTTCATCTTCAATGGCTTTGGCCAAGGCGTCTCGATTGTGACATCTGCATCCCGTATGACGTGGAGTTTTGCCCGTGATCGAGGTCTTCCTTTCGGAGACTACTTCGCCTACGTCGACCCCTATTGGCAAGTTCCTGGACGTGCCTTGGTTCTTCAGGCAGTCATCATCAACATCATTGGGCTCCTGTACCTCTTTTCGAGCACTGCACTGGAGGCTATTCTGGGTGTCAGCACTATTACCCTGACCATTTCATACGCTATTCCCATTGCTGTGCTGATGGCCGTCGGCCGGGAAAAGCTGCCCGCAGGCGGCGAGTTTGGTCTGGGCAAATTCGGACCCTTCCTCAACGTCGTCTCCATCATCTACACCATCATCACCACTGTCTTCTTCTTCTTTGCTTACACGCCCAACCCCACCCCTGCGGATATGAACTACGCTATTGCTGTGTTTGGCGTTGTGCTCATTGTTTCCCTTGTTTTCTGGCTTGTCAAGGGCCGCAAGTCGTTTTTGCAGATTGAGGATATATCTGATGAGGTTCTCGATGGGCAAGGAGAAGAAGGGCGGCCGGGAACTGCTGAGTTTGTCGAGAAGAAATAACAAGGGCCAGAAATGGTATAGGACTTGAGATTGATAAAATTCGTTAGACTATACCAAGTCTTTATATAAAATTAAATTGATGTGTTTATAGTGTATCCAATTCTCGTCTCTATACTAGTTAACAAGGCCCTGGCGAAAGCCGGCCTTGTTCTTGGCCATCAGTGATCAAAACTCTCGGTTGTTGTCGCTGAGTATTCTCTTTCTATTGTCTCAACAAGTTCTTTGAGGGTTGACATGTGGTGGATCGGGTCGCTGGTCAAAGGCTTGAAGTATAAACGAATAAAGCCCAATCACCAGTTTCTAGACACCAACCCAAGCGGTTCAGAGAAGGGGAAGTCAGTTGGCCTGTATCTTGCCGAAATCTTGCTCAACAAAGTGATTGATAACGTCTAGTTCATAGCCATGCTTAACATCTCCTAGGAAGACGGCACCCAGTGGTGACTCTGCATCAACAAGTGTAGGCAGGACTGCCGTGTTATAGTGATACTCCGCACCCAAATGCTAGTAAGTCGAGATCCTCCTTTTCTAATTCCGCTCGGTGACCCTGTAAGAGTTTTTGTCGTATTTTGTAGGCTGTCTGCTGATCTCGCCCATTCATTCACCTCTGCAAAACAGTTCAGGCATGTATCGTATCCCATGCATCAAGCAAACTCATAGACGCTCCTGCATCGAGCAGTATTCAAAGAAACCCCAAGAATCCTTGGATCACGGCGAAATGGATTTCCTTGTGACTCCTGTCGTTTCTTCAATTCATACGTCGTCAGCACTCGTTGTGCGCCAGTCAGTCAGTGGTCTTGTTATTGTTGCCTCCATATCTGCATCACATCTGTGCGAACCAAGAGGTCGAATCGCTGCCACCAACAGAACAAAGTATTTTGCAAAAGAAGGACTCTGGATTTCAGTGACCTCCTCTTCTGTTGCTGATGACATGGATGTGAGCGCCAAGTATTGTCTCGGTCGTGGGGGATGTCGTTTCACATTCACATTCACAAGTAGGAATAAAACTCTCAAGAGACCTTTGTAGGCCATGGAAGTCACGGTGAGTCTCTTGCGTGTGGCATGTAAATTACTGTGTCATACGGTGAAGCAACCTTCATAGATGTTGGTTGATGCACGGGGTTGATCGAGTGGGCAGACGATTTTCTCAGAGCCTTGTCGATGCAAGGCGGAACCTAACTAGCTACTGGAATGAGGCTATACAGACAGAGCTTACAATCATCCTTGAGACCGCCATAGGCTGCTCTAATTGAAACCGTGGCTTATACCGTCACTCCCAAGATACAAAAGTCCTCCAAAGCCACGTTTACTCTGGCGTGCAATAGCTCACGAGCCTAAATGATGACCTGTGGTTTTCTACATGGTCCAAGGAGTATGGAGACTTGGCCTGTCAGTGTGTCATCATGCCCTCGGCAATGGGAAGAGAGCCAAGCCAAATGACCGCTGATACTCTTGCGGATCAAAACAGTCTAGCCACGCCAGCTTCAAAGCCGCACCGATGCCAGAAACAGAGTCTCTGACAAGCACGAGAATGATACCGCGCCAATCTTGGCTCCAACACTGACGCAAGAGCCATCCTGCTTGATCCAGCCCGACTAGATAGATCGTCATGCAATTGTATGTGGCCATAAGAAGCAGCTCGCTGTTTCACCCGTAGTTTCTGCCGGAAATAGACAAGCTTCCATCTGCCTCAGCACCCTAAATGACTATATCCCGATGACCGTTCGGACGACGCAATAGCTGAGCACCATCTTGACGTTGGACCAAGCCAGCCACCTTCTAGAAAACCCGCCCTTTCTCTCTTCAGTAGTCAGGGCAGACCGTATTCTGAAACAAGGCGAGAAGGCCAGTGACGAGAACAGTCTAGGTTACCGGCTTTCTGGTCACAATGCAACGGAGCGAGGTGCGGAATGGATCATCGAGGCAAGTCTATTCTGGCAATGGCTGAAACGGCTGGGACAGCCACCCAAAAGCTGTTGGGCCTAGGGCAGGGGAGACGGTTTTGGAAGGCGTAGACTGTGTGATGCATGTTGCATGGCAAGGATCAATGGCAGACCGTATGCAGTTGCGCGGCACACAAGGTCCCCAAAGTGTGGAACAACGTGGGAGTTGAGCAAGGTCCATGAGGCACCAGCATTGTCCCCTGTCAAGTCTTGTCTTGCAAAAGTCTGCCGTCGGCTCCTGCTCTAGTGAGGTCTTCTCGATCGATTTGCCTTGACAGACGTGACCAAGACACGGAGCCCCATAGCTGTAGAAAAAAAGCGCAAGAGTCATGCAAAACAAATCGTCTAGAGTCTGGGGCACGGCGTGGACTCGGATCTGTGTCTAGGACAAGCCTAGTTCCTGATTGAACCTGACAGAGAAAGGCCGACGCCACCACATGGTCAATGAACCGACACCAGAGACCAGGTTGGATGAGAGACCAAGGTTGCCATATGGGATAGTTAAAAGAGCGTTGCAACAAATGTAATTAATATTGGGAACCACGGATGCGCGGGAGGGCAGGCCGGTGACTGGGGCTTTTATTGAGAAGCATGGTATTTACGAAAGCTGGTAAATGACTTGTGATGGCAGAAAACACCGCAAATGCTACATAGCCACTGCAACTCTAGTGTTAAAGCTTCTTGGATGGGATGGTCTTAGGTCTTAGGACCCTTTATGCCCACTCATGCAAGCTACCACGATGATCCCAATGGCGTGGAATGGATATGCAAGATTGAGTGCGTCTGCGCTCAGACAAAGCTTGGCGCTAGATGACAGCCAATAGAGGAGGGCCGACTATATTGCCAATGTCGTCGAGTCGTTGAGTGACTGACTGGAATGTAAAAAAACGGCACTTGAGTAGGTTATCACACCTACTAAACGCTTCTCTCAAGCTTCCATCTCGCCTCCCCTAATCTCGCCCATGGTTGGTCTCTCGTACTGATCCCTCGTAGAGGCTCCGCTTAGCCAGGAACCATGAACCAGGATACAAGCGTCGGAAGGTCTCTGGCCAGGGCTTGGCGAGGTTAAGACCCAAAACGGCCTGGGTCCGCCGGGGGAAGATCCGGGCCGATGGATGCCTTTCAAGGGTCCGAGCCAGTATTGGTACCAAGCGTTTTTTATTCCGTTGTCATAACAAAGGTTCTTCTGCTGGCGCGGGTGGTGGATACATGGCGAGAATAATGACAAGATCGACCATGTGCGACAGTATTAACTATAGGCCCCGGAGCTGCATGTGAAAGTCGAGATGTGTTCGCATTCTGTCGGTAGTTTATCCCGTCGCGGCATTGCTTATGCTCATAGTTCCTGCGCTATCCAAGCCGCAGCGGGCCAATGTTTGGTGCAGTCAATGCAAACTGCAAGGGAAGTCAATATGCAGTTGAAGCTCGTGCGTCCGGGTGAGGCGCGGATAGACGATGCACAACATTGGGAGAGAGTCTCGCACAGACTCTTAATAGATCCGCTATTATGGGTGAGCAGGGAATCGATAACTGGGAGAGACAGAAGCTTGATGGAACGGCACAGGAATCAAGGGAACAGCGACATGCCCAGGGCAGTTTGGTCTACCCCTGACTTGTTGGCTAGCCCCGGGTGATTTGCCAGGTAAATTGTCAACCTGGTCGACTTGGTTAGCGCTTTGCCCTTCACTCGTAGTCTTGGGTAGACCGACCGCAAGCTATTTGTATTAGACAGAGCGAACAAACTCTCGTGGTTGTCACTCTAGTGGTCCATGCTTGGTACTGTAGATCAATGACGGGACAATCTGCGCAAACAACCCTGGGCCAGAAGACGGGATCGACAAGAAGTGGATCAATATCATCGAGACCAAGTTGTTGTGGTTAATGATGCTCGAGTCAGCGAGATTGTTACGAGGTTTAGCCATCTTTTGGCTGAGAGTACAGCAACACAAGAAACTCGTACAGAGTACGGAGCTCAATTAAATTACTTGGATGTCCCTTCGAGGCTCGGATCTAGCCCCGGACCAGGGCCTGGAGGTCGATGTGACAGTGTGATTGTGCCTGGTAGACTTGCATAGCATCGCAGGGCTTGACAGGGAGGTGGATATTGTGTGGGTGGTATTGAAGGCTCGGAAATCTAGTGTCGAGGACATGTGGAACATTAGCACACGCTTAGGAATATGGTATTGGTGACATAAAACAGGATATTATTGTGAAACTTGCCGTGATTGTCATTAATTTTGTGCGAGTCAGGCTGCGATCTGAAGCCTCACTGTGATTTCTCAGATTGAGAGAATGACCTGCTCATTATCATGAAACCAAATATCTCAGTCTCGCTGTATCGAATACACTCGGTACGCGTGTCTCATTACCCTTCCAACTTCAAATCGGTAGATGGCCCGCCTTGTCTCTGATTGCCACGTGCTGTTCCGTCTCCCCATGTATTCCTAAGATTGGAGTGGGGTTCAAGCGAGCATGAGAGAGAGAGAGAGGCAAACGACTGCAGTTGAGTTGAGTTGGAGGACGATGAAGGATGCAAAACATTTTCACAGTCAGATTATTTGCTAGGCTACTTGGGTACTTACTTATCTTGATATCAATTTGTCGGCAAAAGGAAGGTGTTTAGGCATGCGCGGGTATCCGTAGATCTTGCCCCTTCCTCAACACCCGTGGACAATGGAACAGCTCTTGCCTCCCTAGGTACCTACCTCTCTACCTTAGGTACTAAAGTAGGTACAGTAGGTACCTAAGGTACCTGTAATGAATGACCTCACTTACACCCCATCTAGAATTTTAACTTGACAGCCTCGCCTTGCTTTTGTCGCCCTCCTCCTAAGCCCAATACTCGAATTTCTCCCCTCTGACGGCATTTCCTACTCGACCTTTCCTTTCTGTCTGGCCTATTGCTTGTCTGTCATTTCTTTTTCTTCTTCTTTTTTTTTCTCTTTCCCACAGCCACTTTCCTCTTTTCGATTGACATCCCGAACGACTTCGTCCTCTTTAGCTCCCTGAACCCGCTCGAATGCTTACTCGCGTCAATGAAGAAGTTTTATCTACTATCGGTTCATTGTGGAGTTAACCTCGTCTGAGAGTCTGCACGACCGTAGACATTCCAGAATGTGTAATAAGCTGGATGAGAAGAAACAATATCGCGGCTGGCCTGTCTCGCTTCGTGCCGATCCTTTTGGACGGCAGTCAATACTAGCACAAAGCGTTTGATTTGATATTGCTTCCCATGATTGTCACCAGACTTCCACCACACTCGTCTTCTTGGGCTTGGCCATTTCTTGACTGACTCTTTTCAACTCGGCCGTGTCAATTGTCGGTCTTGGTTGGCCTGTCCCACTGGCAAACCACCTCTATTTTGTGCAAGTGCCAAGAATTTAACGGTCCATGACTCGCAGCTCTCATTTCATTTCCGTCTTCGCACTCCCCGCTAATGGAGCAAACTGTCTCCAATAGTCTGTGATCTTGATGTAGGTGGAAGAGTTCCTATTCAGTACTCAACGAGGCTGGCAGTTCAGCATCTCATCTAGCAGCAAGCCTTGACTATCGATTTGGGAATTGTTCCTTCTTGGGCTTCATTTCCTGATCCAAGCCAAGCCAAGCCAAGCCAATCCAAGGCAGCCTCACTCGCAAGATAGCCTGTTGCCATATAGCGCCCGACATGACTATCCAAAAGATTGGGCGATTCAGCAATTCTGGAGGATCACAGGGACTTGCAGAACCTCTTCCACAACCTACTATCGATTGATAGAAGGTAGTGATTTCCAGTCCCGCCTGTGGCTCGACCCGGTCAGACAATCCACTAACAAACGGTTGGATAACCTTGCATCAAGAGCTGTGGCTCAAAAATGACCCGCCAGAACACAAGAGAGTAGCCTTGGAAAGCCAAGAAAGATAGATATATACGCGTAAAACCCCTTTGACTCGCAATGCCTTCCTTGAGCAAACTCAACAAGCTCAATGACCATCCAAGCCAAGGAGCACGAGCGCACTGGCCTAAACTCCAGCAGCTTGTGCTCAGTGCCTATGCCCAGGTACAGACTGTAGCGTTCCGCAGCCAGATCACCCCTGCGAATCCCTTACTCCCTGGGCGCGATCGCCGACAGACTCAGGGGCCCCAAAGGACGCTCGGGCGTCTCCAACTCTCGTAAGCCTTTGCCTGGGTCTAGCTTCAAGCCTTCAAGCCCCGAACCCCCGCAGAGGTGTCGAGGGTCTCCCCCTGACGCCTCTTTTTTTTTTTTTCTCTTCTCGTTCGTCCTCAACCTGTAAGGGTAGGGTCTTGGTTCAATTGTGGATACTGGACTGCTCTCTTCATCTGTTCCGAAATGCCTAGGCCTCCCTGGTCAGTCAGTCAGTTCAGTTCAGTTCAGTTCAGTCGAGCTGGCTTCTTAGTTTGGCTCTTGGGTTCCTCAAAAGCGCCGCGCCCCGTCTTCCTACCCCCATCCCCTTCCTCTCTGTCTTTTCGTTTGTGTTCTGTCGGTCTAGTTTTGCTTGTGTTGAGGCTCAAGAGACTCTGAATTGCGGCTTGTCAGATCTCAATTGCTTCTCCCTTGCATCCAAGACACGAGTTCAACGCCCGCGCATCCCGCACCATCGAATCATTTCTCGCTTCGTTCCGACGCACGACGCACGACGCTCGTCCCTCGTCCTTCGTTCACCCTCCGCTCCGTCTCTGCTCGCGCGCCCACGGACCCTTCCCCTCCAGTCCATCCCGTGCCTACTGTATCCGTACCTTGGAGGCCCCACTCCCCGAGACGTCTACTTTCTCGTCTGGTCTTTCTATCAGCCCAGACCTGAAATCTACAACCACAACCTGCAATCCCTTTGGAATATCTGTACAACGACTGTGTAACCGTTTTCGTCGAAAAGCCCATCAACATGGGACTGTTTTCCCGCAAAGACAAGACGCCAAAGGGCGACCAGCCCATCAACACCTCGCAATCTAATGTGAGCGTAAACTCGCACTCTTCGAGCGTGAAATCTCCCGGCGCCCCTCGTAACCCGCTCAATCGAACTTCTGCGACCAGCACGTCTCCCGGCGGCCCAATGTCTCCAATCAAGCTCCCAAAGATCGATCTCCCTCGACCCCCGGACCCTCAGCTCGACCCTGCTGGCTACCTGCGAAGTCTTGGCGCTGTGAGAGAACGAAGCAAGATTGTCACCGACAAGGCTTTGCGCAACGAATTGAAGCATTTCGATGTCGACATGAGCAAGTTTCCTGATGTGGTAACTTTTGTTACTGGAATTATCAAGGTACGTGATTTGGGCGGATGGCAGGGGGTCTGGTAGCACATTTTGGCTAATACCCTGCAGCGAGACTATGATGCCCCTTTTACCAGTATTCCCGGCCATGGTCGATATCAGCACTTTGCCGTGGGCGGTCGAGACCGTATCGCCCAGCTCCTGTCCACCTGGCCTACCAACATAGACAACACAGAGCGATGCCGACGTCTGATCGATCTTTTCCTTGTCAGCGTTCTGCTCGACGCCGGCGCAGGAACCTCGTGGACCTACAAGAGCAACGAGAATGGTCGCGTGTACAGGAGGTCAGAGGGTATCGCAGTTGCCAGCTTGGAGATGTTCAAGACTGTAAGTCAATCGCTGTGGTCGCATAATGACATGCTAATATTGGCAGGGATTGTTTTCTGGAAACCCCAACAACAAATTCCAAGTTGACAAGGATGGCCTGAAGAATCTCACTGTCGAGAAGCTCGCCGCTGGCCTGCAGTCAAAACCAGGAAACGAGATGGCCGGTATCCAAGGCCGGACCGATCTACTGATCCGTCTTGGCGAAGCTCTAGCAGCCAAGGACGATTTCTGGGGGTTCGATGGACGCCCTGGATGCTTGATAGGTAAGTTACCCCAAATGCCCATCTTGTCCACGCTAACTCTTTAGACCACCTCCTGGGCCACCCCTCGACACAAGCATCATCCATGCTTATTGTTCCCCTTCCAGTGCTTTGGAACGTCCTAATGACTGGCCTTGCTCCCATCTGGCCTGCAAACCGAACAGCAATCAACGGCGTCTCCCTCGGCGACGCTTGGCCTTGCCAATCCATGCCTCAGCCTGGCACCTCACCAAAGGTTTCCGCTTTCCCCAACAGCTCAAATGCCGCCGCTTGGGAGTCTATCCTGCCATTCCACAAGCTCACACAGTGGCTCACCTACTCGCTTATGCAGCCCATGCAACAGCTGCTGAAAATGCACTTTGCCGGCACCGAACTGCTCACAGGTCTTCCAGAGTACCGAAACGGTGGTCTCTTTGTTGATATGGGTGTGTTGAACTTGAAGAAGGATGATTCAGAAAGGGGTCTTCAAAACTACGCCGACTGGGTGCGACGGACAAACGCAAAGGGTGTCGAGGTAGCCCCTATGTTTGAGCCCAGTGACGACGTTGTCGTTGAATGGAGAGGTGTCACGGTTGGTTTCCTCGATATGCTATGCACCGAGGTTAACAAGACACTCAAGCCGGAGTTGGGAGGAAACGAGCTGACTTTGGCGCAGCTACTGGAGGCTGGTAGCTGGAGGGTAAGTCATCTGCTGCTCTCAGTCAAGCTGCATACTAACATGAACCAGGGTGGACGCGAGATTGCCGAGATCAACCGGCCTAATACCAAGGAACCCCCGATTCTGATTGAGAGCGACGGAACCGTATTCTAATGCTTCGTATGCCCTTCTTACATGTATTACTGAATCAATATGACGGAACACGAGGTGCACCTGGGCATAGAGAAAGGAGAGCGGGGTGGGACGCGCAGTGCTTAAAATTTCTCTCTTCGGAAAGCACCAGCATTTTCCAATTATCCATTATCCATTATCCATATGGCCATAACTATAAGGCATTGAGGTTTATTACACGGCAAAAGAGCTGCGGGCGGAAAAGGACCTTGGCACGTTGCCTAGTTTATAATTGAGACACAAGTCGTTCAAGCGTCGATACGCTGAAAACCGGGAATTTCTTTATGGTGTTCATCTTTATGTATTGTACAATAGGGATTGTCTTGTTATTACATCTTGATAGATGCATGCTGGATATCTTTTTTTTAATCTTACCCAGCGCCAAATGTCAGCCTTTTATAAAAGCTCCATTGCATCCATCTCCCATGTCTCATTTATTCCCAACGCTAATTATACAATGTCCAATCCAATTGGTGGATGTTTCTATCCCTATATTTACATTTGCTGGTGGCGCACTCGCTTATCGCTTGTACTTCTTCTCGAACTCATCGCGCTCAAGCTTTCGGCGCATCTCCTCAAGCTTGCGCATCTGGTCCTTGCGCTTCTTCTCGGCGCGGTCCTCTGCAGTACCGGAAACTTGGCCGGTGTAGTTGCTGACCTGATCGGACAAGCCCTTCTTGGCATCGTTGAGGTTTTCGGTGAGGCGCTCACGAAGACCACCAAGACCGGAGGATTGGGTGGGTCGAGGGGGCACATACTTGGGCTTCTCCACCTCGAGAATAGGAAGGTTCAAGGCACGGCGAACAGTCTCGTTGTTGAGAACGAGGGCTGTGACAAGGGTGGCTGATCCGGTGCTGACCATCATGAGGTTGACGCCGGCGGAGAGGAAGGTTGTGCCGATGAAGCCGACGGTACCGAATACCCACATCATCTTCTTCAACATTGCCTTTTGGGAGGCGGGTGTGTACTTGGAGTTGACCTGGTGATGTCAGTATTGGTCTTCTTGGCGCGGAGATATGAGGACTTACCATCATGGCACCGAACAAGAGACTGGTACCAATGGCGGGGAGGAGGAAATAGGGGTCTGACGCCGTGAGATCGGTGAACCAGAGGAATCCGGCGTTCTCCAAAGAAGGGACGGGGATATGCACCATGCCGCTGATGATTCGAAACAGACCGAAACTGAAGGGGATCTGGACAAAAGACCAGAGCATACCGCTGTTCTGGGCGCCGTACTGCTGTCGAACCATCTGACCGAGGAACTGGCCCTTTTGCTGCATCTCGCGATCACCAGTCTGAAAGCCCTTCTTCAACAGGTTCATGGCCTCCTCGGAGCGAGGATCCTTCTTCATCTGGTTCATGGCGGCGTTGAATCGAAGACTGCGGATCTGGGGGTAGAACATGATAGCGCGCAGGAGAAAGGCCGTAGCGATGATGGAGCCGCCCCAGCCTAAACCGGTGTAGACGTGGACGTGCTCAAGAAGCCATTGCATCACTGATGTAGGACCCCAGCCATAGTCGAGACCAATTTCGCGCAGGAAGCCTAGGGTTTCGGGCATGTTGAGGATGTTGGGGTTGTCGAGCTTGGCGATTTCTGCGAGGTCAAAGTCGGAGGGGACGACAGACGACGGCTCAGCAGCCTGGGTTGCATCTGCCACGAACTCGCTGGGGACGTTGGCGGCATCGTAGGCGGTGGTTACGGGCTGGATTGTCTCGGGAGGAGTGGGAGCCTCGGGTGTTGATGTCGTGGCTTCGGCGATGGGCTCTTCTGTCTTCTTTCCGCCCCAGCCCCAGCCCCAGATCGAGATTGTCCTTGCGGAAGAAATGCCGCCTAGTACCAAAGGCGCAGCAACACTCTTGACTCCAACTCTTGTACCAGCCGTCAATGGTGCGCGAGAATTCCTCAGCGCTGTACCGAATTGTCGAGCATCTCCGAGTTTTCGGCCAAGCGTCCTTGAGGAAATCTATTATGAAGAATCGTTAGAGTTTGTGATACAATTGGCGCGGATGAGACGTACGGGTTGACCGCAGAGTGGTCTCTGGAAGGCACCCGAAGGCAAGGGGCGCATAATTCCTCGGCTTGGAAGCATTGCGGCGGTGGTGAGGTGGGTTGAGTGGATGATGGCTTGGTGGTGGGAATTTTTTGGAGTTTCAATTCCGGGGACCGGCGGGTAAAAGTCGGGTTCGCGATAGTCCGTCGCCGATGGTCTCGGGACCCTAGTCATCGGGCCTTGGCTTGTGACGAGTCTATGGCAATGAGCAGGGTTGATTAAGATGATAAGTTGAGTTCGCAGTTGAGGATCCGATGAATTCAGTCTTGTGGTATTTACGTAAATATGGAGTCGCCTGTTCTGCAGTTCATGTCCCTGTCTAATGATGTAGTCTCAATTATTGAACATGTTTGATATGCATTCATTCCGTCCCTAGATCTTCCGTGTATATGATGCGCAGCAATAATGGCGCGATGGCGATCTTGGAACATGAATTCGGGGAGTAAGATGCCCCAGGGAGATGTAAGAAGCGCTTCCTAACGGTTCTTTACTCCAGACTCGCAATATCGTTCAGCGAGGGACGAGGGCTGTACGACTTTTCTTGAAGCTCGATTCCAGGTCCGATGGGGTGCGCTCTTCTCCGTGTAAGAGGAAAGACCTGGTTTTTTTTTTTTTTTTTTTAGCAAGATCACATCACGTTACCGCAACATGCAGAGCATACCTTGGTGCCGCCCCATCCTAGTCTGAAAGCAGTTTCGTGAGCGAACAGCTCTCCAAAACCAAGCATCATTCCATTGATGAAGGGAAGCAGCAGGTTGATAGCAGCTCCCCGTATCAGCGACCACGCAGTAGGGGGCTTGTAGAGAATGACTGGGGAGTTTGACGAGGGAGGTGACGATAGCTCATCGCCGGCCGAGTATAGTTCGCTGTCGGAGTGCACTGTGACGCCGGACTCGGCGAGGTGGTTGTGTTCGTCGGACATGGTATCGAGATTATGTGAGAAGAATACAGGTATAAAGCTTTGGTCGGTCGAACTTGAGCTTATGGTTGATGAAGCTACTGTAAGAACAACCAGCTTTGGCTGAAAGAGGTTGTTTGCTGGCGACGATCTCGGCTCTGAACCGTCGCACTCTTCCCCTAGATCCTTACGTAAGGCTGCAGGGCCGGGGTCGGTGTCTTAGTGGGGCTGATGAAGTCAGGAAGGTGGGGTGCTGCCACCACCGCCACCAAAGCTTGCCTGTGCTTAGAGGTTACGAGCAAGCTGCCGCCTGCTTTCTCATCAACAAACTCGTCACATAACTCAAAATCTCCCTTGTGATTCCTATTTATAGTCCTCAACACAATCTTCTCAAGATACCAGTTGATCCCCAAATTTAGACACATAGGACCTGTGGAACACTCTCTTCCTTCTCAGATACCCCGCCTCATTTCATCAACATGGCAGACCGTGAAGGCCAGATCGTGGAGTTTGCAGGCTTGAGCGGAGCAAGCCCAGAAGAGGTATAGACTCGTCCCAACCTCTTATTGCAGCTTGAGTTAACATCATCAAGGCCAGGCAATACCTCGAAGCTCACAACTGGGATCTAGCCGAAGCCAGCAATGCCTGGTTCCGCGACGCTGAAGACGATAGTCGCGACACATCTACAGCTCCCGCCGCCGACAACTATACCGGTCCTCGAACTCTTGATGGTCGACCAGCTCCAGAGGCTGCCAGAGGGAGCAGCAGCCAAGCCGCTCGTAAGCCCGCTGCATCGCAGCAGAAGAAAAAGGGGATCGCTACTCTGGGATCGCTTGGCAGTTCATCTCACCAGCACGATCACGGTGACGATGATGATGACGACTTCGACCCTGAAGATGATGATGGACGAGGTAACCTATTCGCAGGTGGTGAAAAGTCAGGGTTAGCTGTTCAGGATCCTAAGCAGGAGGGCGGCCCAAAGAAGATCATCAGTGATATTCTCGCCAAGGCTCGAGCGTAAGTGACAAAAGACTCGGAGCAACACAGCAGCTAACAAAACTAGCAACGCCGCACGCCCAGAGGCCGAGGACGAGGCTGGGCCATCCGAGCCCTCTAGGTTTCGAGGAACTGGACAGACCCTTGGTGGTGATGGCGTCGAGAGCCGAAGCATCCCCGACCCTCTTGGCCCCGTCCGCCCTGGCAATGCTGAACCTCAGGAACGAATCCTTCACATCTGGCAGGATGGTTTCAGCATCGACGATGGAGATCTTCGCCGGTTCGATGACCCTGCTAACCAGGCTGACCTTGCCATGATTCGTTCTGGCCGTGCACCTCTTCATCTCATGAATGTGCAACATGACCAGCCCATTGACGTCAAGCTTCACCAGCATGAGACACCATACCAACCTCAGCCAAAGCAGTACAAGCCTTTCGGTGGTTCCGGTCAACGACTAGGAGCTGTTGTTCCCGGCGCTTCAGAGGGCTCTAGCTCTACTGCCGCCGCGCCTGTCGCCGCCGCCGCTGTCTCTTCCTCTTCCTCCAGCGCTCCCTTAGTCGACGACTCTCAACCGACAATTATGATCCGAATCCAGATGCCCGACGGCACACGCTTACCTGCTCGATTCAACACTACCCATACCATCGACGACATCTACGGTTTCGTGCAGGGGGCGTCACCTGATACGCGAACGAGGTCTTGGGTGCTAGCCACAACTTTCCCCAACAAGGACCACACCGATCGCAGCCTTGTGCTTGGAGAGGTACCCGAGTTTAAAAAGGGAGGCACTGCCGTTGTCAAGTGGACTTGAACTTAAGGGTCTGGGCTGGCGTTGCGGTTGTGATTTACGGACAGGCTGATTGAAGCCAGATGCTTAGCATGGATTGATAGATAGGCCAAGAACGAATAGAAATCGTCGCAGAAGCAGCTGCTCATGCTGTTTATGAGAGGTAGTAGTTTAGGTACAGCTGAATTTATACCTGCTTGGTAACCTGAACGCCCGTCACCGTCGTGCAGTGGTATCTCGACACCTAACGCCTAAATAACAAATCGTACGCCGCCACAACTCCGGCCATTTGCTTTGCACTCGTTCCATCGCTAAGCCGCAACAGGGGTGTTTGCATTAGAAGGTTGAGTTACAGGCCCATCCAGGAATCTAAAGTGCTCGATGGCAATCTGGCAGTTGAGCATGGCAGCGTTGAAACGAGCCTCGCCCGGCGGAAGAACGACCATGAGATATGTGTTGGTTGTAAACTTGAGGATAAACAAACTAAACCGTGTGCCAGCCTTGTGCTCCATACGAATGAACTGTTCGGCATTGCGCGGTGTACCCGTAAATCGAGAGATACTCTGCTTAAAATGCTTCATGATGTTTGACATGCGTTCCAGACGGTCCTCGGTAGGGTTGCGTTGGCCTTCGGGGGATGTCCAAGAGGATACGGCGAGGAAAGAGGTGCGTTCGAACAGGAGCAGCTCCTCGGCCTCGATGGCTTGCCCGAGATTGGCGAGGTTGCGCTCAATGACAGCGAGGTTGGGAACAAGATCGTGGATAATCGAGGCCCAGGCCTTGTACAAGCTCTGGTCCCAGATGGACGTAGCAAAAGGTGTAAGCTCGACCGAAGACGCCGCGATGCCGACCGAGTTGGCGTACTCAAACGTCTTTTGGCGAACGATGCGGATGCGCTCGTCGTAGACGGACTCGCGGGCCGTAGGGACGACGAGGTCCATCTTGTGAATGAGAATGTAGATCTTTGTGGAGGGCGAGTATTGCAGGAGAGCCGAGAGGATGGAGACGTAGGTTGCGAGATCGCGGTCGACGTCACGCGACTCGATATCGAAGACATAGATGAGGACGCCGACGTTGGAGAAGACGTGGACGCGCTGCTGCGAGAGGTAGTTTTCCATAAAGGCCTCTTGGCCGCCGCAGTCCCAGAGGTTGAGGGTGAGGTTTCCGAGGAATTTGACGTGGGAGAGATCGATGTCGATGGTTGCGCCTCTGCAGAAATAGTTAGCAGACACCAGAGAGGAGGGAAAGAGGGAGAGCATGCAGTCGTCTTGTGTCGCGAGCAATGTAGTTGCTAAAGATGATGCTCCTCATACTCGACTTTCCAGAGCCAGACTTGCCCATGAGCAGCACCTTTTTCTTCTTGGGCTTCTTAACCTCGCCAAGAAGCTCGGGCGCCGGCTGGGCCTCTGATAGAGGGTTTTCGATGTAGGACGCCATGGTTTTTTTTTGTTCTCCGGGAGGGATGAGCAGTGCGTGGTGTGTGTGTGTTGGAGATGGGAGATGGGAGATGGCGATAGTGGAGGTTGGAGTTTAGAGATGGAGGGGAGCTCAGAAAGGATGGATTAGGTTTAGTGGCCCCCGCGACCCCCGGATCGGAGTGAAACGTCTTGGCTGAACGTGTCGGACCTGGATTGTTCTTTTAGAACTTGTTGTTCTCCAATCATTAATAGCTGATTAATTGGGGAATGAATGATTGGTTTAGTATCTGGGATGGGGTTCGTCTTTTATAGATAGTGAGCCCTTTCTGACGCCTTGTGTTTAGCTCTGAAACGCATGTTTGTCTTGTGTTGCTATGTGCTGCCATGAGTATTGTAGTAAGGGTAGGTTTGACATATTTGGTTGAATATCAAGCTTGTGTCCTAACGTTCTGTCCTTTGGTAAAGCCGATCGAATTCTGTCAATCGGCTCTCAGTCTACTCTACGGCCGGGCATGAGGAAAGCAGGGATACAGCCGCGAGGCCAGCTGTTAAGTGAGCGATAGGGGCTTTGATTACTTCTTAAATATACCGTTTATGCTTTAGCAAGTGTCGAGAATTTCTGCTTCATGATTGAGTGGAAGGAAGTCTTGTTCTTAAATCCCGGATCAAGATGCTTTAGTGATCGGGGGTTACCGTGCCGCCGGTCGGGAGTTGTGGAGCATCGGCTCCGGGACGCAAAAGGGGATCGGACCTGGAGTTCTCTGGGATAGCTAAGAAGGGCTGGAGTTGAACGGAAAGGACACAGTATCTCCCAGCCCTTATCGCTTGATATGTGCAGCTTGTTATAATATGCTTGGTTCAAGTGAAGCCGTAGAGACACTCTTCCCGATCTCTAAGCTTTGAATAATCTTGTCTATAAAACTAGTTCTTTCGCAGTCATCTTTAGAAATAAGTTTAGAAAAATCTATAGCATCTCTAGATTTGATTGAGATCAGTCGCTATCTTGTTGAGAAAAAAATGAACAACCCCAAAGACTGGGACATTATAACTAGTTTTAATAGATTGAAGAGAGGCATAGTAGGTTGACGATTTATTAACCATCATGCTTGGTCTGGATGCTCTCCCCGGACTAACTAACGTAGGCTCCTCATCCAATCCTAATCACTCCTCCAGCCCGAAACGGAAACACGAGAGCTTTAGTGGATTCTTGGACTCTACGGCGCTGGCGCTTACGCTAAAGTTGTCATGTAACAGTTCTGTCTTTTCAGCACCGAATGCTTCCTCTATAGTAGAATCATGAGACAGGAGAGGAGGTATTTCCAGCGAGCCTCTTTTGGGCTAGACAACTACTTCCTTGCTCCAGTCCGCGTATACCTAGTAAAACAGCTAATAGTCTAACTCCTCTCTTACGTAGAGCGTGGGCGCCTTTCGCTGTTGAGAAGATCGAGTAGACTATATTAAAGGACGATTAAGCAAACCATGTTCTGCTCGAACGAAACCAGCCAGGTAACTCTCTACTCGTGGGATTTAATCGATATAAATGCGCCGTGTTCTTTATTCCAAGAGTCGTGCAAGGCTTCCTTCTTCTTGGTTCGGTATTCTTTCAAGGCAATCCTGCCCTAGCCGATGACTTGGTTATTTTGCATAGAAAGAGTTAATTTACCATGAACGCAAATCGAGGCTCTATGCCTCATCGTAGCAGCCGGAGTATAATGTGGCTACTTTGATGAGTGATTTGCCATTGCTCGCTCCCATGCTTTTGATATTGGACAACTCTTGGACTGGCAAGGCTTGGCAAGGATGGATTTTCCTTTCATCCATTAAAGACTTGTTTGAGTAAATAAAAGGGCAAGACAGTCACTGATTGTCGCAAAATCCAGTCATCATGTCAGCCACATTGGGGTTATCGCCAAAGCGGCGAGGGTCGAGGATGGGTAGTTGCTGATCTTGGTAGTTGCCGTAACGAAAGTGGATATTAGATTGGCCCCGGAAATATAGACAAGAATGGACAAGATATTCAGAGACCGTTGAGGATCGTATCGGGTCGTGTACGATTCTAGGGGTTAAGAGCACGGCGAATATGATTCTCACCAGACTTCTTCCACCAGCTCTGAACAGCATCAGGATGATTTAACTTGACCTTGCGATGGAGGGAATCTATTAAACTTTTGGAATGATCATTAACGTATCTGATATTTGGTCTTGGAGGCAATGACCTCCATCTTTCGTGCTGACAGCTGGGCGCTTTCAGCGTATATCTTGTTGAGCCGTAAACTAGTGTATTGAAATTCTATTACACTAGAGATCTTGAAAGCTGGTAGCTTAGATTTAGCAATTTCACTTACTATTTGTTAGCTTTCTTTGACCAAGAATAGTAGGGGATCTAGTTGGGCTTGACGACGTCGAAAGAGTGGTACAAGACAAGTCAGGAATGTGGTGATGGGCACAAAATTGTTTGAATATATCAACTGGAAATCTCAGGTGACTGTTTTCAAGATGGAGATTGAATAGAACTATCGATATTAGACCGTATATTTAGCCGCTGAGTTGATTTGCTAACACATACCTCAATCTTGGGGTACTTGATGTTTGCAGGCCAGGTATTAAGTCGCCGCGACGCCATTTTCAGCTTACAAGTAACAAGCGAGACACGCGGCTTGGGGCTATTGATCCTGTTGGCTATGCTCTCGCCGAATATGCAGCAGTAGGTCACGTTATAGGTCATGCATGGTGATGCCAGAACCCAAACGGGCGACAAAATGCAGCCTCAACTGCGTTGCCAGTTTTGCGAGCCTTATTATACCTTTCAAGTTTCCTAACTATGGGACTTGGCGCAAGTTGGACTATGAGTCAATGCTGTCTTTGTTTCGAGGTCAGCTTTGCTCCGTCAGGATCAAACATTTGGCGTTTACTGATGATTTCGTACCACAAAGCGGCAATGGAACTGACGCTACTTGTAGCCTGGCCTAGATTTTGCAAAATATCGGTTCGAGGAAAAGGTAAATATTGTAATACGCTTTAATACGGTGAGCATTTATTGCAGACCGAGAAAAAACGACTTTGGGAAAAATATAAAGGATCATGGTTAAATAGGAGGGCAAACGTGTCAGAATGGTTCATGCCAATGGCACCCGACACAAGCTGGCGAACGATGGCAGACTTGATAACACTCTAGCGTCAGGCTTAACGTAAATGAAACTCTTCTTATTTTAGCCAGTTCTACTACCAGTTTTATGGGAAACGAGAACATCCTTTAGATCGATGGTTGGGACTTTGGTTGTTGGACAACAACTTAAGCTTAACATCAAGGTTATTTTAAGCGCAAACGATCCGTTCCTTCCGTTTATCGACCTTTAACATCTGATTTCATATTGTAACGGTTCACGATATCGTACTTTACTTCAAACACCTCTAGAGAAATAGAGTTCTCAAGTGAAGTTATTCGAGTTAAAATACTGGCGATGTTACAAGCATCGTATCATAAAAGTCCCAAGTCAGACTCAGACAGGCTTAATGTCCTATCTCAGAAACTCATCAAGAGGATCACTTATCATTTGGGGAAACCCGAGTTGAGTCTCGATACGCAGCACTGACCAATTATTGCTTGCAATTCGAAGAATAATGTCAAGTGCCGATCTTGTTTGTCCTGTCAAGGCTGTTTCGTAGTGTTGCCTAACGTGGCCAGAGTCAGTCAGACCGACTATGGGCTTGGTCTGACTGAATCTTACCCAGCGATATCACAACAGAAAAAGACTTTTGCGAAAGCGAAGCGTAATAACGAAACCGGTGGTTACCTCACGGACTTGAGGTCGAATAACATGTCGACTCGAAGCTCAGCCACACAACAACGATGAAATAAACCTGGCTCAGCCCAAGATAGCGTCACCTCAAAGCGGCATCGCCACACTTGCCTTGCCTTGCAGCAAGCACTAATCCCTGTCTCAAGCCCAAGACTAGCCACTAAAGAACCCCTGAAATAAACCAGTTCCAGTTGTCCAGCGTCCGAGTCCGAAGCTTCGTTCCGTTCCTCACAGCCTCACAACCATCTTCAGGTCCGTATCAGATTGTGCCGTTTCGGAGCGTTTTTTATACCATCGACGACGAATTCAACCTTGGATACTTCTTCGCCTACGGGCACGGAGCACGTCGTTTCCACCTTTTGAGGTTATCCCAGCGATGCCGTCATGTAAATGGAGACGGTTCCCTGCAGAAGAAGAAAAAAGAGAACTGCTTGTTAAATTGATCTAAAATCCTTAGCTACCAGAGATTGACTAGCATACAATGGCTTCGCGATCGGACTCTGGTGTACCGTTGCTCAAGACGTGCCAGACGTGTTTTCATGCCAAGATTCGATGTGAGAAGTCGCAGGAGTCAGGGAAGTGCGATAGGTGTTTGCGCTTGAATAAGACATGCGTCTTTAATCCGTCTCGACGCCGCAAAGCTCTACGGCCGGGGTAGGTACCTATCGATAGATGATGCTGCGCTTATCTATCACTGGCTGACTGACTTGTGCCTGAACTAGACCCTCGAGAAATCTCGAGCCTGCAAGTCCTACCAGATCGAGGTCACCATCTTTGACCTCTGTAAATGCGGCTTCAACTAACGCGACGGATGCCTCGCCGGGTGTGTCAAATACGCCCGGCAGCATCGACGCGGATGCTTCTCCCAGCCCGTTTTCTCGAGGATTATTATCGTTCGAAAAGGGCCAAGAACTGCTCGACACCTTCAGGATGCGACTGTCGCCTCATTTTCCTTTCGTGGTGATTTCAGGGGCGATATCTATCCAGGAGCTGATGCTGGACAAGCCATCGTTGTGCGTGGCGGTACTCGCTGCGGCTTCGACCGGAGATTACAAGCTTCAGCAAGCGCTGGGACATCTTTTCAATGAGATTGTAGCTGTTCGGCTGGTCAAAGGGCCTTTTGCATGCCTCGACATGCTGCAAGGACTGCTCGTGCATCTTGCCTGGTAGGTTGCACAAGATGTTGACGCTCACATCTAACGAAACGATTCCAGGTCGCATTATCATCAAGCATCGATGAAATATACTCAGCACTTGTCACTAGCGGCAAGTATCATCTCGGATATGAGACTAGATCGGCCGCGACCAGCTAGTCTCTGGGCCTTGAACAGAGAATCCAAACAAGCCGCCAGCCTTATCACACATGACGAGATGAGAGCTTTGGCCGGGACATATTATCTCTCATCCAGGTAACGCAAGTACAGAATTATACCGTCTCATGACTAACCCCCATCCAGCTCTGCAGTCTTGCTGCAAAAGTCACATCACTTTAGATACTCGCCATATATCATCCAGTGCTGTCACACCCTCATGTCAAAAGCAGTATATCCGTCTGACAGGCATTTCCCATATATCATCTACCTCCAAAAACTCACAGAAGAAGTCGACGACGCAGTGACGGAAGCTGCAGGCTCGATACACGGTTCGAGACAGGACCAACTCGCTGGCGAGCTCCATAGGATCAGGGAGCGATATACAACGACAAAGTCATCGCTGCCGTTCCCTCTAAGCGAAAGTCGTGAGTGTACCCTCCTGTGTATAGAGCCCTACTTACCTTTTTTTTCTTTTAGCAACAATTCTTTTGCAACTTCACGTTCTCGATCTTCTCATCTGCCAGCCCTCACCGGACGGCGTGTCATATGGCCCCAACGGCTTCCAGGATCTACAAGCCGGCACCGACCAAACACGTCTGCTAGACTGGCTGTCCCAGAGCATGTCAGCAGCCAAGTCCCTGATAAGTGTGATTCTCGTGCTTCCCCACGGCGAAGAAATAGCAATGCCAAACACCGGCTGGATCATGCTATACTGTGCGGTCTCGCTCGCCGTTCGTCTCGATCTTGTAGCTGCACAAGGCGAAAACGCGCAGATCACAGGGCATCTCCGTCGTATTCTCGACATGCCCCACACGCTTCGTCAGATCGTGTTACGAATCGAAGCTGCCTCGGGGCCAGAGCCAGGCGAGGGCGCCCAGGATCCGTTCTACGGTCTCGCACGACGAGCGCGGCGGATCGAGAAGTGGTACCTTCAGCGTTGTGGTCCCGTTGAATCGTTCGATTCGAGCAACTTGTTTTCGTCGTCTGAAGTGTCACATCCGTTTTCATCAGCAGATATGGGAGTCACGACATCGCCCTATCAAGAGGCGGGCATGGTGCCGAGTGTCCAGGTATCGAACGAATCTGATTCATGGATGACGAGCTTGTTAGCAGACTTTGATGTAGACGTAGGGATGGAAAACTTGCTGTATACGGGCCCGTTTGACTTTCTGGGCGATCGCCAGATGTAGGAGACAACAGTACGAGGGGGAGTGGTTGTGTTTATATAGCGTCTGGATACACGGACACGGGGGAAGCGTCGGAGTTGATGGTACAATAGCAATACATCCGTTTCAATATCCGTAGGACGTCCGTATATACCTATCGCGAGCCGGCTGGATAGGAGTAGCTTGTTCCCATGCATTCAAAGATCCCTGCACCTAAACTCCGTCTATACCTATCTATCCCATCGCGCTCATTATCGCCTATTTTTTACCCTTCTTTTTTCCAGCAGCCTTCTCCTTGCCCTTTTTGATAGCATCCACCAGCTCTTCGATTTCTGCTTCTTGCTCCTTCTCACTCTTCTCCTTGTTCTTCATTTCATCAGCCGCCTTTTGGTTGGCTCTCTTTTTGGCCTGAATCTTTTCGACCTTTTCAATCAGAGCATCGCTTTCCTCCCATAGTTTCTTGGCAACTTCCTCATCCTTGACCTCTTTTCGTGCGAAATCAACTTCCAGACATTCCTTGATGAGTCTTCCACCAGAGCCACGGGCAAAGTCACCGTCCATGGCGGCGTAGAGAATAGATTGGGCGGCCATCCAGGGGGATTTGAGGAGAAACCATGGGAGGATGTAGCCAGCGAGGTAGATGGCGAGTCCCCAAAGAGAACCACGCGTCAACCAACGACGCATGCTAGGGGTTCGCGCAAGGCCAGGGTCCACAAAGATCACCCTGGTGTTGTTGGGTGCCTTGTCGGGTCGCTCGTAAGCGTCGAGATGCTTCTGGAACGCTTGACCAAAGACGTTCATGGCAAGTTTGCTGCGAGCGTACGCGGTTCCTGGAGACCAATTGGCCTTGGTGATAGCCTCCTTCAAGGACGGCGATCCAATATATGAGGAGCACGTAGGGATAATAACTCGGACGTCTCGATCGATAGGCTGCGCCCGAAGAGCAGGGCTCAGAATACCAAGTAGGTGGAAGTTGGCCAAGAAGTTCACCATCCAAGTCTCTTCAATGCCTTCTTCAGACTCCCTTCTCTTTCCACCAGGGGGTGTCATGACAGCCGCACACAGGATGATCATATCCAGTCGCCGAGGCGGCGCATTGTCAATCCATTTGGTCGCAAATGTTCGGATACTGTGGAAACTTGATAGATCGACTTGCTCGGTGTAAACCATCTGGTTGTTCGTCTTTTGTCGGAGATCTTGGATGTATTCAACGAGGAAAGGATCGGAAGGGGGCGCCTGTGTGAGCAGAACCAGCTGCGCGCCCTGCGAGGCGAGTCCGAGGGCTGTCTGGGCGCCTATACCGGACGTACCGCCCGTCATCATGACTACCTTGCCATGGAGAAGGCGTTGGGTGGGATTTGACCGGCCAGATGTCCAGATCTTTAGGAGGGTGAGGAATGCGAGGACGAGGATGGTGTAGATTATCGTGCGGCTATGTTGGCGGACCTGTTCGGGTATGCCATTTTCGAGGACACCAAGGAAAAGAACGAGAGGCATGGCGATTGATTGATGGCAGATTCTGGATCAGCTCATGCCATTTAATTTGGCGCTGGATGATGATGATGATGAATGATTTCGATGTCGTGGCCTTCCATCTCAGGAGCCAACTGCACGTGACGTTTAACGTTGCTGGATCTTATCGCACTTGCACTTGCACTTGCACTCATTGTTCAACTTTACAATCTTCATCAACTACAGCTTCAACTTCAACTACAGATTAACAAAGAGAATATTTTATTAATTGACCATCATTTAAATTCCTCTTCTCTCCTTGCAAGTGTACTAATCTCGCAGCCTATCATCTTTCTTCTTTCTCACCCAAATCTCACCAACTGGATCGCCATGGTCAGCTACACATTCCCAATCACCAATACCATGCTCAGTAGAGGCCTTTCTGACGCCTCGACCACCACCGCCAATGATTAGGTTCCCCGGCCGATAAGTCTTGTCCATATTCATGCGGCGAATGACACTTCCATGGACCCGGACACCGTCGGGAACGTCTCGCACTTCGCCGCCTGGAAGAGGCCATCGAATTGGCTTCCATGATCCATCAGCTTGGAGATCCATCCTACGAAAAGGCAGATACTCCATGATCTTCCATGCTGTAACTGCAAAGGCACCAAGGCCTTGACCATATTCCAGGGAGTCGTGGATTCGAGCAGTGCATGCGCCATGCATTGCGTTGTGAAAGTCATCGTGGGAATCGCCAGTCTTTTCATCCCTGGGCATTGTTGGTGTACGACTTGGGCCTCCGCTACCACTCGTCACTCGGAGATCTGGAATCGGCGGTCTTCCTGTTGTATCTTTCCAGTCATGGGCAACACAGCATCCCATTTCAGCAACCTTTTCAGTATCAAAAGGAAGCCCGGCCCTCTGTGCTTCTCTCACAATCCACGCAAGCGGGATATGGCTGGTGCTTTTGCTATCCTCCAGTATCTCCCAGCCTCCACCAACGTCGGCATGTCCACCCGAGAACCAGACTTCGTCGATGTCTTGTTTTGTATCGTCGTCAATGTTATCGATTTCAGAAAGGGCCAGGCCAGATCGGTTGGACAAGGTCTCTGCGTCTCCGCATTGGTTTGGACCTCTTTGACACGACTTGGAGCGAGCTCGATACGGTGCGTACGTGTTTCTTCGCTTTCGCCCGCCTCTCTTTTCATCGGGGGCAAGATGATCTCTTCTCCCCCGACCTTCGTGCTCGTGAATATCATCACGTATGTCGTTCACCATCTTGTGGAAATGATGATGGTTGTCGTCCTTTGTGTCTGGGCGATTTTGGTACATGAGATCCTGGCGGAACTTGGCGCGTCTCTCGTCAATACTGACGGCGTGACGAATCACTCTAGCGCTGCTTCGTGCAGTATAAGGGAACTTGCTGCGCTGCATCCAAGCTGTTTCAAACTTGGGCACCGAGTTGACAGTGTCGAATAACCCAAGGAATCGAATTCGGCCGACTGGTCTAGAGAAGGTCTCACGGAAACCTTTCATAAACTGAAACATTTCATCTCTCTTCTTCCGCACTTCCTCATCCTCCTTGTCGTCCCCTGAAGTCTGTCCACGGCCTTGCCATTGAGCAAATGCCTTCCAAGCAAACTTGACCATTTCTTCGTTGCCATGTGACAATAACCCGATATAATCAAGCATCTCGGCCAGGAAGCGTGCGATGTACGCTCCTCGACTGAAACCAAACATGTAAATCTCGTCGCCGGGGTTGTAGAATCGCATGAGGAAACGGTACCCTCCTACAACATGTTGATCGAACGAGGAGCCAATAGCCGAGTCTTTGGCTTTTTGGTACCAAGAGCCAAATCGAGCACGAATACCGGTGTGAGTGAGCGATCCCGAAACGACATAGGTGCCAATGCCCGCTTTACTCTGTCAGTTACGAACGCGGTTGAACAGAAGACTTACGTTGGTAGTAATGGTACTGATCACTGGCGGTCCGGTCCAACATTCGAAAGATCTTGAGGATGTTGCTGTCACTATCGTCGCCATGGAACTTGTTCCCTGTTCCGTCAAAGCAGAGTACAAGCTTCCTGGGCTTTCGCTCAGGGTCGACACTTGAAACTACAGGCCCCATGGCGGGACTTGAGGGCCTGCTCTGAAAATCATGAGTTACATCGCCGTGATCTTTAACAGATCCATTCTGAGGGGTGGGCACAAGGTGCGAGCGGTCCATGGTTGCACGAGTGCGGGCTCTGGTGCAGCATTCGTTCGAAGCTTAGAGTTGTCCTACACAGGCAGATATACAAACTGTGCCGAGTTCAGGAGGCAGTCGGGGAGCAGGTGTCTTATCACTAGACATGATCGCCAAGTCTTGGGCTTGTCTCAAATCTCATCGAGCTCGGCAAGCCTAAACCCGGGCTTTAGGTCGAATGAATGCTGATCGGTCCAGCGGTGTACCGCCAATTTGTAACTATTCATTCCGGTCTACACATCCCCGCAGTCGTTGCTCAGTACGGAGAGCTGCCATACAAGGCGTGTACAAACCCTGGATGTACTACATTGGCTTAGGCTGTGTAAGCATGTCTCAGCTGATAGCGCTATTGTCAATGTTCGCAGGGGCCACAGGATTCTGCGAGTGGCTATCCGCAACAATGAACGCGACGATCTCTTCTACTATGAACGCCGTGGTCGAGCGGGCTGCATTTGACTGGATTACCAATTCAGCCCCAAGACACAAGATTGACCACTATCGTCAACTCCCTTGATCTCTAGCGGGCCTCAATTCGCCAACCAGCACCGACCGATCGTCATTAACTACCGGCAGCTGTGGAATTACATTTACGCTATCACGTCTTTGGGACCACGCTTGGCCGGTTGTCTCAGGTGCCAGCGTTGAGCTGAGAACCCCCTTTGGGTTATTCCAAGGTTGATCAATCAGATGTGGCTGGCTTGGAGAGATTTTACATGTCGATCAACATCCCTCACCTGTTCGACCCGGTTCCCTGGCAGACACGGTATATCTGAGCAGTTTACCAATAATAAATGAATCTGCAACTCCATCACGGGCGCTATCTGGCGCCATCAAGGGCCGTCCCTAGAGGGTGATAGGAAAGGCGCTCGCTCCTCCGAGGCAACCATTTCTGCCGTGTCAAAGCAAAAATGGCATTCCCAATCAAGTTTCGGATGGTAGAAGTGGTAACAAGCCATCGACGTTGGTGGCAGAAAAGAATGCAGGTTTTATCGGATATGTTCAATTGCGACAGACGTTCAAGACAAGTCAGACATCTACGTCTTGGACTAGAGCAGCTTGGGGTTACAGCTTACTGTTCTTCCAAACAGCTTTCCGCTTCTCGACAAAACTCAAGACACCCTCCTTCATATTCTCTCCACCCTCCATCCTCTGATACATGCCTTGATCAACCCTATTGGTACTGTCTTTGGGCCCCTCGGCCTCCCATCCACCCAACAACCCTTCGCGTGACACAATGACAGAGTCGGGTGAGTTGTCTGACAATTCAACAGCCCACCGCAGCGCTTCTTGAACAAGGTCGTCCAGCTTGACGACCTTGTTCACAACACCCCAGTCGAGAAACTGTTGTGCCGTGTACATGCGCCCTAAAAGTGCAATCTCGGATGCTCGTTGACGTCCCACGGTGCGAATGAGTCGGGGAAGTGCGCCGGCAATGGCTACAACACCACGCTTCACCTCTGGGAGTCCAAATTTGGCCGTCTCGCTCGCAATGACAAGGTCCAGGTTGAGCACCATCTCTAACCCGCCTCCCAGACAAAGGCCGTTGACAGCTGCGATAACGGGCTTCTTTCCCTTTCGATTACTCAGTCCTCCAAAGCCATTCTCTGCCCATTTATCGGTTTTCTTTGCGCTTTCATCCGCATTCTTGACATTCCACTCCTTCAAGTCTGCGCCGGCACAGAATGCTCGACCGGTCCCTGTGATGACTGCGCATCGTAGCGAGGGCTCATTGTCGTACCACTTCCAAAGGCGGTCGAGATCAATGCTCATCTGTCGCTGGAGCGCATTGAGGTGAACCGGACGGTTCAGTGTGACGAGGAGGATGTGAGGATGAGGATATGAGAGGATGGTGTTGGGGACTTCTGGAGGTGTGAGTCTGGTCATGATTGATGCTGCTAATTGGCTTTGATGGTGACTGAATTGATGTGACAGTATTAATTGTTTAGAAAAGATTACTGCAAAAGTTGTAAGAGCTCAATTCTCTATTTGGTTGATCTCCTTGTTATGCTGAAGCTAGGTACAGTACCTACAGTATCATAGTGTGGGGAACCTCGGCACCTCGGGAACTCATCACTAAGCTCCCCCTAATAGGAAACACGCAAGACAATCTCCACTCTCACAACTTCATCAACAAAGGTACATGTTTATTCCCACGACTGTCAAACGCCTTCTCACCTCGAGTGTATTATCAACAATAGCAAGTTCCCTGTAAAACTCGCAGATAGTGGTACATTTTTTCGATCCCACCCCAACTTTGACCGCATTCCTCAAAATCATGCTGGCAGTCCTCGCTTCTCGCTCTCGGTAAAGAAGATGACCATGCGCCAGAGCTTCTTGACCAGATCCTCCGCTTCGTCGTCGAGCGCCTGTAACTCAGTTAGCAATGGTCAGAGAAGCACGAAAGAAGGGAAGGTGAAACGTACCCCTTCCAGTTCGTCTACCAAGGCGGCTGCTGTGCCGTGTGCGCGAAGATGCTCCTCCACTGCCTCGACCAGCATTTCTTCTTGAACACCCAGATACTCGACAATCTTCTTCTCCACAAACGGTCGCAGCTTGTCTCGCACGACGGCTTCGTCCATGTGATCCCACTTGACTTGCCACCCCCAGAGACCATCCTTGTCCGATGGAATCTCTTGCGCAAGAGCACGTACAGCCTGCGAGATCTCCTCTTCGGTCATGTGTGCTGTTGCAGATGTCGGCTCGAACTGGATCGGGATCAGCTGGCGCTTTGTACAAGTATCCGCCTCCTCGTCGTCCAAGAGACCCTCCACCTCTGCGATGGTGCGCCGCTGGGGAGCTGCCCTGGATGCCTGAGCCTTCTGAGCTGCGGCACCGAGGGATAGCTTGAATGGCTGCGGTGCAGCGACAGAAGGTTCTTGTCGCTGCTCCATCTCTTCGGCTTGCTTGTCGAGGAACGAATCGGCCATGCCGCGCGCCTTGTCCATCTCCATCTTTTCACGACGCTGCTCCTCGTGTTCTGCTCTCCTGTCGGCTTCATCCCGTGCCTCCTCGTCCGCCCGCTCGGCTGCTCTCTTGCGGGCCCAGGCACTGTGATCACGGTAATATGGGTGAGCCTTGCGGCTCGCTTCTTTCTCATCATCCCACGCCTTTTCTCTCTCGAGCTGCTCCTGTTTTCGCTGTTCAAAAGATTCTGCGTCTTGACGCTCGCGCTCGCGCTCTCGGTCTATTGCTGCTTGTCTCGATCGCTCTCGGTTGCTCCATTTGCGCTCAGCCTCAAGGTAACCCTTGTCGTCCTCCTCCTGCTTCTTTGACTTGTATCGACGGTACAGCTCTTCATCGCTGGCGTCTGTGTCGTCATCTTCTTGGTGAATGGAAAGATCAGTGTTGGAGATGCCTCCGTTGACAAATGCAACTCGGTTCTGTCCGTTCTGTCCCTTTGGTCCCGAGGGCGCATTCGCTATGCTTCCCCGTGGGCCTAAAGGAATGTTGTTGGTGCTCGCCGGTGGTGAATCGAGGCGAGATGGTCGCGATGCTCCGTTTCGTCGTCGCTCCATCTCCTCCATCTCTTCTTCCTTTCGTAGACGCTCCATATCCCGTTGATTACTACGCTCACGGAATGCCGCAATCTCCTGCGCCACCACTTCTCGCATCTCGGCGGGGATATCTGCGAGTTCGTCGTCTTGAGCCAAAGGAATGTTGACCACTTCGACGCTCTCTCCAGTCTCGGTATTGCCCATTGTGACATCCTCGGCTGCCGTGTTGGTCATGGGGTAGAACAAATCACGGATGGCATCCTTGAGCGCTGCCTTGGCTGCCTCCAGCTTCTCCATTCCAACAGAACCATCTTGACTTTCCTCGTAAGACTCGATGTACTTGAGCGAACTCTCGTCGACCGTCACCTGAAGCTTCGTCTTCTCGATACCCTCGTATGATTCGTCGTCCTTGGGTCCATCTGCGGATACCTGTTGTCGCTTGACGGGGACTTCGATTTGTTGCTCGTGGAGCAGCTTGACAGCCGTTGAAAGCGACCAGGGATCCTCGAAGAGTGCGAAACCGAACTTGGCGCCCTTGTGGTCATCCGTCACACTAGGCGCAGAATCCCACTTGCGCAGCTTTCCAACTGCACTCAACAAACGTTGAATACCGTCGTCGCCACCTACGCCCTCGGGAATCTGGTGTATAAAGATGGTCCGCAGCTTTTCTTCGTTCGTCGGGGGAACAAGCACCTGTATCGCCTCCCTCGCTCCTCGGTCTCTGTCCATCCCCCTCTCCATCCCCAAGCCCGGTCGTCCGCCACTACCGGGACCAGGCATGTCGCGTCCGCTCGTTGAGGGAATGCCGCCTTTGCCTTGCGATGTACCGAGTCGGATCACGGGGGCGTTGAAGTTGATGTTTGGCATGTTGGCGGGCGCTTGGAAGTTGGGTGGAAGGCCGCTTGGACGATTAGCTTGCTGGGCGCTAGAATGCTGGACACCCGGAGGTGCCATTCCCGGAGCAGAAGACATGCCTGGAGGAGGTCCTGCATCAAGGTTAGATGGGTAGTAGCCATATCGCGAGTCAAGCGCACCTAGACCAGGTGGAGGAACCATGCCGGGGGGGGCATTGTTTGATCCGGGGTATCCTCCATAGGCAGGAGGCGCGCCGTAAGGATTATCTACGACTGTTAGCTCTGCCCATATTGATAAAAGGGCAACATACTGCCATAAGGATTATACGCCATGATGGCGCCGTCGCGTCGCAGCGCAGCTGACGAGCAGATTCTCTGCTGTTTTCGATGGAGGCTGAAACTGATTCGATATCACGGCGCGGAACAAAGCTGTCGATGTCAAGTTTTGCCCAATTTTTATCTCGGCGCAAAGGTTGTTGATCAGGTTCAGGCGCGAGGCTGTCTGCTGGATAGGTATTCTTCAATGTGGGGCCGATGGCTGCGACCCCATATTTCATGGCCTTATCGCACCTACGTTTTTCCGAGCTATCGCGACTTTTCAGCTCTGCCTGTATCAATTCATCAGCGTCGACGACGACCAATTGGAGATTGATTGGGGTTGTCCGCAAGATGTAAGTCCAGTTGCGTTCTGCTTTGTCTCCTATACTGACAACTCGCAGGGCCTCTTCACTCAGATCCGGCAGCACAATGCTGTCGAGAGTAGCTACGTCGGCATGCTTCACGAGAGGCTTCTCAACCACCTATGCTGCGTTTAAACCTGGTCCCAAGGTTCCTACCCAAGAAGAGACACCTCCTCGAGTCCGATCGAATCCTCTAGTTGGAAATATCAGCCGTGTCGATACCAAGTTCGCCGATCCTGTCAACCCAAGGGGGACCCCAGAGACCAAGGACACCCCCGACGCTGAGAAGGGGCCATCCAAATTCCCACCTCCTCCACCCCGCGCAAGCGCCGCTCCCACCAATGCTCCCAAGCCTGACAAGCACCGCTATAATGCAGCCAGCTCCAACTCTCTCTCCAGCCTTGATATTGCATCCATCGTCGCTATCAAGGCCAACACATTTGGTGCCGCAGCAGCCACGGACCCCATGAGCCGTCCACAGATCCGCGCCAAGCCCGTCACCGGCCGAACCGTCTTCGTCAAGGACAGAATAACTCGGACAAGCGGGCCAACGCCGGTGATTGCGCTGCGAGTCCTTAACAGGATGATCCGTGAGGACAAGGTCAAGAACAAGTACCACAGCCAAAAGTTCCACGAGCGCAAGGGTCTCAAGAAGAAGAGGTTGAGGAGTCAGAGGTGGCGATCACGATTTAAGCACGGTTTCAAAGCGACTGTGAGCCGTGTTATTGAGCTTAAAAACCAGGGATGGTAATTGTTGGTATCGTGCAGTGTATAGTATCAAAAACATGATGGATGTACAATAGATGTGAGTATGACATGTTTGATCTACCAGAGTGGGTTCGTCATCGTGATTACATATACTCGTCGGCATCCCATTCTCGAGTAGGACTCGGGATAGGGCTCGCCTTGATCTTGGGTCGTGATCTAAACACTGCCTCCATGTCCTCCTGTGCCAAAACCTCATCCACCAAAACCGTCTTATCCTCCTCTTGTACCTTGGGAAAGTAACTGCCCTCTTTCTTAGCAGGTGCTTTCGGCTTCCTCAATGAGCGTCGTCTGTCCAGCTGGGCCTTTTGTCTCGCCTTTTCAAAACCGGCCATGCTCTTCCGGGTTCGAGCGAGGAGATCAAACTCGTCCTCAGCCGAAGTCTGGCTGGGTTCCTCGGGGGTGAGTGATTCTACGGGCGTTGGAGGGGGTAGATCGATTTCCTCCTCGGGAAAATCGAATGCTCCGCGGGCCATGGTTAGACGGGTGCGCTCGGCAAGAGAAAGTGTATGCCGCGGCTTGGGTCGTTTGGTGGGTGATGGTGAAGCCATGTCCATAGACTCGAGGATCTGGTCTGCCAACTCTTGGGTAGGAGATGGCTTTGTGGGTATCATCTCTGGGGATGATTGCAACTCGGGTGACAGGTGAGGCGATAGCTCAGGCGAGACATCGTATTCAGGTGGCGGAGTCGCTACCACAGGTTCATCTTCAGGCTCGGGGGAACTAGTTCGCTCAACTGACGAAGCACGGAAAATACGCGCTTCGTCTTCGGATGGTTTGCGTAGAGTTCTCGCCCTGGAAGAGACCGAAACAAACGAATCATCCGAGTGAGCGAGCTTGGGTCGTACTGGAAGTCTTTTAGATGACTCGAGCTTTGACCGGAAAGGCCTGATTGGGGTCTCGGTAAAGCCATCCTCATCTTCCAACTCGCTAATGTCCTCTTCTTCCTCTCCTGGCGCAGGGTCTGGTACATTGATGGCTGGTGCAGCCTGAGCAGATCGTCGTTGCAGAAAGTCTAGAGCAGAAGACTTTTGGGGCTTTGACTTTTGCAGCTCCTCGTCTAAGCTCTGGACAAGGCCGTCGTACTCTTCATTGAGCTTTGGCTTTCCAATCGTCGCTTTTCTAGGGCTAGCCTTTCCAAGATGTAATGCTTCATGAGCGCCAAAGCCAAAGTCGATGCTGTTTTCTTTGCTCTCTGTCCGTTTGGCTTCTGATGGGGATGGCTTCGGTTGGTCACCAGATAGCCTGTCGCGGAAGTTCTGCCACTTGTGAAGCCGCTCTCTCTGTACGCGAACGCGCGTATCCAGCTGCTCCAAGAGACCGGTTTCTTGCTCATCAAATTCTCCGAGTCGACCCTGCTGAACCCTCCTCCATACGCGGTCGAAGGGCATCCCTAGAAGAGCGTCCTTTTTCACACTGGCATCTCCGTAGAGTAGAGTTTCCATCCATCGCTCGTTACCAGACCAATTGTTTCGAAGTGTACGCCACATCTCTTGCCTAGCATCGTCCGAAATCGATGTTCCCCCATCCAACGCCTCAAGCGCTTCCTTTCTCCTGGCGATCCCTCGTTCCTTGGTGGTCAAGAGGTCAGCAAAGTCGTGGAACCTCGAGCCAGCAGCAGCCCTGCTGTTGAGTATCCGACTAATGGCGACTCTGTGCGCTAGAACGACGGTATTGAGATCTGTGTTGTCGCTCTTGTATCCTCGATCCTCGAGTGCCAGTCCAAGTGCGAGAGCTGTATGCTCACCGCCTGTAGCTACCTCTTGAGCGACGACATGCTTGAGAACAGCAGAAGAAAAGGCAGCAAGAACCTCTTCCAGCCTCTCGCCTTTGCATTCATCCAACATAGTCTTGCGTACAATGGCGTCCCTTCCGAGCACTCCGCTCTTCTTGGCTGTCTCGAGAGCTCGCAGCAAGGCAGCCCGTAGGTTAATCGATTGGGTCTGGTCGAGGGGAGGGAAAAAGGGCTTTAGTTTCTGGATATTGTGAGCTTTGATTCGTAATTTCAACATTTTATCCTACCTTTTTTGTCTCCTCCGGGTCCCATAGCGCAAAGAGCTGGAAGAGAGCCCATTCAACACACTGCACTCTCTTCTTCTGTCCCTGCGCACCCGTACCGCCGGACACGAAAGTTTCGGAACAAATTCCTGGCCAATCTTGATGCTGATCAAGGTCGAGGAGTTTGAGATTGGTCAAGAAAATGGATAGCGCAGAGGGACCATGGTGAGGTGCGGGCGTTGGCGCAGACGCAGGCGCATGTTGGGCCGATTTGTTGGTGAAGCCCGCCACTAGACGGGCAGAGCGTGTACGTGCTGGCTGAACTGCAGCCATGGTGACATGTTTGTGAATGATCAAGTCGAATCGCCGTATTTATGCAATTTGCTGTAGATAATACGGTGCTACTGTAAAAAGGCGGAGTGAAAATAAGGTGGTAAAGTAAACAAATGGGACGGGCTGGTGGAGGGGCCTAGCCGGCGGTTTGTGGGGCCGGTGCTTACCCTGCAGGCTCGTGGTTCATGCCGAGAAACGTTTTGGCGAGGACGATATGTAACTCTGTTTCTTTGACGACAATAATTGCGGTCAGAGACAATCTTTTTGCACTTCCATTCATCCGACTCTGATTCAAGTGCCTAATATAATATTCTTCACAAGGCTAATTTCTTTGGAACTCCACCCGCTGTTCTCCAAAGGGGTACATGAGTGAAGACAGGAAATGTCTAGCTCACAATGGTTCAAAACGGCTGAATACAGTCTTCATCTTCACTCTCTTGCAGCTGCTTCCGGTCGAGCACGTTTAATACGTTAATGCGGCTCTGGACTGTATCGACTGGTGCCGCTTCATGCTCATTCACTATCTACTCCACCCGGGGATATTGATGTTGAATGTAGTATATCGATCATCACGGCTTCACATGCGGAAACTGCTGTGCTGAAGAGAAGGGAGAGGTCTAGATTTCTACATAACTGGCAATACCACTGCGCGCAACAAGAATAACGCCAGAGAACCCCCGTTTGCCCACATGCACGACAAAAGTCAAGGCCTGTGTTGACCCTCAACTATTTCCCCAAGGCCTTGAATCGCAACACTCTGTCAGAGCCAACAGTTGTTGCCATGACCAAGATACAAGGCTCTTCCATGTAGCTAGTCCCGTGAAGAGGGCATTCAGGCCCCAGACCGACCACGGGAAACCTGGAGCTATGTGTTTCGATAACCTCCTCGAGGCAGACAAAGGTCCCAAGCGGCCCCTCCTTTTGAAAGCGCAGGAGAGCCCTGCTGCAGGACTCGTTTTTTGGGAGAAATATCTCAAGGATGGTGTCAAATGTTCGCTGTACTATAATTCCCTCCGGGTGAATGAGAAGTCCAGTCGTGAGTTCTGAGAATTCATCGAGAATTCTGGAAAAAGATAACGCATGTCGGCGTGGCCTGGCGCGTTCGAGGGCCTTTTCCTTGTCAGTTTTTAGTAACTGAATACTTCTGTTCAGATTCGCCTCTGTGCTCTGCGAAATGACAAGCTTTTGTTTCAGTTCCTGTATCCTGTTGTAGTCGCGGTCACGCAGTTCCTGGTATTCCTTTTCGATAGCTTTGACTTGATCAAACTTGTCGCATTTGTTCTTCCAATACCGTAAATTGCTCTTGATAGTTACGAGTTTCTTTCGTAGCTCCCTGTTCGCTTGAGTTGCTTTATCAAGAGGATCAAAGTTTCCGCTGTCTTTGACTTCATCCTTCTTGTCGTCTTGGGGCTGTATATTTCCATTGTCCGTGTCTGAAAACGTCTGGGGATCCTCAATTCCATGGGCTTGTAAGCTGTTCTGTTCCAGATCCAATGCTCCAAGATCGGCTTGAATCTTGTCAAGGCGAACCGCCAAGCTAGCTTCCTGTTGCTCACGATCTTGGTGGTGTATCTCTTGTGTAAAAGCTATCGATCGAGCGCGTTTGCTACGCTCAAGGGGCTGTGGATTAAAAAGCGATCTTTTAGGCATCCTGATGAACTCGAGTACGTAGGTGCCAAGTGTGGGAAGGGTGACGGAGATGAAGAGGGAAGAAGACGAATGGCGATTTAAATAGTTAGGAATGATTCACAGCATGATAGGTAAAGATCACAAATCCTCTACGTTTTATGCAAAACGTACTTGTTTACCAATATGCTCCGTCTTTCAAGCAGCACCCCAAGATGGTGGCCTTGTCTCCTTTCTTTATTCCATGCATTAGGGGCTTTATCGCTTTATACTCATGTCTTTCTTTCCGTAAAGTCAGCCTTGACTGGCTCCTTGGTAACTTTCTGCACACTTGAGAAGAACTGAAAGGATAGTAAGCGATATAAGAAAACGGGCTAGTGATCGTTGCCAGTACACTACGTTACCATACAAGTTCTTTGATGCAATCACATAAACAAATGACGCAGAAAGACCTGATACCGTCAAAGTATCAATGTAACCAGTATATTTCAGAATTAGCAGGCAATTGCTAGGATGCCAAATGTTGCCTGTATTCTACAAAGACTTATAAGGAGCCTGTAGATGAGATACGAATACTAAAGAGGAGGGATACCCGAATGTAGCTTATAACCCTCATTTAAATGACAAGTACTTACCAACGTCTCATACAGGCTTCCGGAAGTCTCTGGTATTATTACTAGGTACAATAACGCTGTGCAAGGTGTTTCTCTTACTCCTAGGAATCGTCCCAAGAAGGTCCCCAAAAAAGGGGCTAGTACTGCACCTCGACTGGCAAAGAGAAAAGCTCTACCAAGCCATCTGTAAGCCTAGTGATACCTACAAAGAGGCTGAAGTCTGAACTAGACGATGCAGGAAAATCTATGGATCTATATTCCAAAACTCTTATTCGTCTTGCATAGTTATCATCTTTTCGTTTGTCATCCGTCTGGCTGCCTGATGCAAGCTCCCGCGCAAACAAAACGAGCCGGTCACGCACTAGACACTGAAATTATATTCTACAAACCTTTTTATTTTCACTTTTGTGTTTTAGCTACTCATAAAAACGATAGGGAGATGCAAGATACTACTTATCACATCTCGGCTATAACCTCAGAGCCCGAAGACGCGCGAAATGGCAGAAGATACGACCACAAGAACCACGACAACCTCTCCAAGCACCATACGATACATGAGGATTCTGAAAGCGGCTAATCTCGATTAGGTTTGGGAAACCTCTCTCCAAACGACCTACAAGTAAGTTCTGGGCCAACCTTTGCAATGTTGGAGACCACTGACAGACGTCGATCGACCTAGCACGTACCTCTCCACGCTCAGACAAATTTACAGCAACGTCTGCATGAAGCCCAACACATTATCTCTCGCCTGGAGGGAGCGCAAGACAGCACTGTGATTCAGAACCGTGAGATCAAGGAGGAAAATTACCAGTTGAAGGCCGAAATGGCCATGCTTCAATCGCAGATCGCTGGGGCTGCAAAGCAACAAACACGCTCCGCACAAGCAACAAGCACAGTCGGCAGAAGTGACACGAACCCAGAAGCCAGCAAAAGACTGAGAGGGGAAAGCGTTGAGCGGCTATCTGCTTTCCCCCATCCTCTACGAGAGAATGACAAAGTCAAGCCGCAAGTTCAAGCGGCCCACGGTTACGTCGCAGAAAAAGAACGGCAAAATCACGCCATAACCAAGGAAACCCCTCGGAAACGACGTTGAACGATTTCTTTCATTGAACTACCTTGGAAGAACAGTATAATCCTGCAATTCGTTGAGAAATTTGGCGAGGAGTTTGAAACACGTCCTCTCCAAACACTTTACTTTGACGATCCGATGATACAAGATCTTGTTGCATACAGACCGGAAACTAACAAGAGATACCACAGAGAGAAGCTAGAGCAGTTTATACGACATGGATTTCCATGGTTCTGGTATTGCTTCAATGACGCTTGTGAAAGGAGCCATCTTGCCATTTGCTCGATTGACCACTACGCTTCCGAGGGCCCAATACATGGCAAAGGATGGGGGTTTATGGTTTAAAGGAAAGCGATGACCACGGAAAACTCACTCCGTATTTCAATTTTCAAGCCATGAATCATTGTGTCTCTACGATACCAAACCGGCTTGGAGGAGAGTGGCTGTCTGGGCAGTTTAGAGAGTGTACAGGAATCAAGAAACATCATGGACAATCTACATAAGAACAAGATATTGGAATGGAAACAGCCTCAAGATGAAGAGTCAGCAAAATAACATGGGAAGACCGCAGTCAAGAGATGTATATGTGTTATTGTGTACCGTCAGTCATATACCCCGAGACTCTTGTTTCCGGGCATGTTGACCAAGTGAATGCATCGAGAGTAAGTTCTGGTCGCTTTACCCCATACCAGAGGTCTAAAAGTAGATTAAAACCTCCATGGCCTTCTGACAATGTTCAACTGCGAAGCGCTTAGCTACCTGTCAAAGCTGAGCAAGATAAGAATTGGGTCTTACATATATGTACTTTAGGCATCTTTATTTCTTATTATTGCCCAACCTTACCCACTATTCTCGAGTGTGGATTGATTTCTCTCAGAAAGCTACAAAAAAAAGGACAATTTGGTCACGGAAGTCAAGCTTCTCAGAGCGAAGCTTACCAAGAAAGATGCGACCATAAAGAGCCTCAGAAGCACACAGAAAGATCCAAACCGGCATCGTAAGGCATCGTCCCTAGAATCAACGTATCCGAATGCAGCATTTTCTGCCCCTACCCAGTCATCTGCGACCCTCATGCCTCTTAAAGGGCAGCTAGAGCAAGATATAGCTGCACAGATCATCATGGACTGCAACATAACCGCCGAAGTGAAAAGGATGATTATCGAAACTTATATCACAGGCAGATGCAACCAATCGACTACGTCCTTATCATTCACCATGCCTAGCTGGAGGCTTTCAACGAGGGGATTCTCACATGAGGGTTGAGTTGTCCGCTTGGCGAAGAGGTTTTGAGGCAGAAAAAACAAGCGAATGCGACCCCCAATACCCGTGAAATTAAGCAGCGCAATTTTTGACTGTATTGCTCACCAAACAGGGAGATCAAGACGAGATCGGTAGCACAAAGGTGAGACTCTCCGGGGCTCCGGCAATTATGGGTCCGACCGTCCACCGAGATTCCTCCACCTTTGGAGACCCATGGCCCCACTTAACCGGGAGTTTACCAACTTCATTCATAGCAAGTTCGCTTCAATTCCGGTGAACAAAGTAAAGAAACCGTTACTTATCTATCTCTTAACTGTGTATAATAGATAAGAGCTGACTTGGTGCCCTTGTCGTGAAAGGGGCCGGCCTGTTCTCCATTATGGACATTGTCACGGTGCTTTAAACCAAGGGCTTTATTTGAGCCAGTGGCATTGATATGGCCATCAGGTCTAGAGAAAAGGAAGAACGAATCTAGGTGAAGGAGCTATAGCTGGCACTTTGTCCCTGTTTGCTGCGATTGCAAGGCGTCGGTGGAAGCGAGACTCAACGGCCATTTGTCACTGTCATGGGTACTCGCTGTTGAGAATAGGACTAAGTAGAAGATTCACGGAAAGATGTGAATCTCCAGATGCGTGGAGAACAAGAGTATTAAGAGTTTACTGGGAGTGTGGTGCACGTCTTCTATTCCAAGTGCTGTCTGCCACTTGATCCCTCCCAGGCAGAGCCATCTGTCCAAAGCCCCAGTGTGATAGAGAACGACAACGACGAGAGCCAGAGGAAGCAAGTGTGGCTACGAATGAAACAGTAATCTCGGTATCTACATACATGCTTTAAGAACCATAAGAGAACGGCCTCACCAGAAATGCGTTCAAGGGGTCGGTAGTGGCTTGGTAGAAGTTGATTCGGATCAGGCATGATAGATAAAGGGACCGGGAATGTATAAGTTGAGGCATAGTTGCCTAAGTAATAATACCGTCGGTGCAGAAGAAACAATTACAGCAGAGGGTGAGAGAGAGAGGTTCTCAGGCGAGCCATGACCTGTGCTGCTGCCTGCCGCTTTCCGTCTGCCATGACAAACGCCGACCGCTTTTGGCACCGTTTGTCACTGCCAACGCAAGGCGGGGCCGCGAATCATCACAAGCTGCAATCCAAAACACGATCCTCGCACCTTCAACTCTTCACGTTCCATTACTCACATTAGACTCACCATCCCCATCACCATCTTCAAGGCAGCGTCACAATGCCAAAAGCACCACCGCCACCTCCTCCGCCAGGACGTGAAAACAGCTGGCGCGCAAACCCTTACGGCACATGGCTCTCCCCTAGCCACAGATACCAGACACCCTCGGCTTCTCTTCCGCCGCTGAGCCGTTCAGCGACTCCCAACTTTGCCCCGAACGGCGAAAACCTTCCTCGCCGCGAGCCCCCTCGAGGACCAGCCTCAAGCCTGGCCATCTCTCGCAACAATCCTTCGGGCTCTATATTCGACATATTCATGGATCCCTTACGTGGCAGCTCTACCTCTTCGCGTAGGAACGCTAGCCCTCATATTCCACGCGGTATCAGAAACCAGAAGACGACCACCTCAGGTCGCGAACAAGGTGAAATCACTGAGACCCCGACATCTAACGCCCAGGCTTCTATCGACGCCATCATCAAGGCCAATGATAACAACAAGCCTAAGCGTGGCTTGACCATGGTTGACAGCATGGTTCTCCAGGCAGTGACTCAGATAAGAGGCGACAACCGTACGCCCGGCCTCTCGATTCACAGTAACAGTCGCGGTGGAGGTATTCAATACAACATCTTTACCAAAGTACCCAACTTGTCGAAAACGATCGCCTTCAACGTCGAGAGCGAAGAGGCTCTACTCGAGGCTTATCGTCACGTCAAGGCCATGAACCCCTCTGCTATGGTCGGCGGTATCATGTTCAGTGTCACCCCCAAGACGGGCCGTCCTGCTGTTGAAGTTGCAGATGTCAGCTGGGGTGCTCTGGAGGGGCGGGGTCGGGCCAACTTTGGCCGCTCCTTCAGTATTAACGGCAATCGATTTAATTTTTTCTGACGCTTTGAAGACCGAGAATCAGGTTCAGGGGGAGCGGATCTGGGCGTGAGTCAAGTTGGGACGACTGCCGTACAAGGGCATCGATGGAAGTTTGGGCGATGTCGGGGAAATGATTGTCATAATGGGCGTTGTCGATGTACCTCGTTTACAAAGAAGCGAAAGTGTGTGTAAAGCTTAAGGGAACGATACAGGTAGCCATGAATACATAGTCTTTGAAGGGATACGTGATTAATCTCTCGGGCGATCTGTTTCTAATCCAAGTGCCTGTTTCTGATCAAACCCGAATCGCTCAAAGGGAATTGAATGCTATACTTTGCATAGCCTGAGACGTAATTTGCTCTTCCGCTGGTATTAAATAGCATGTCTCGCATGCGCTTATTGCTGTCCCTGGTTGATGATAGCTTCTAAATCCGCTGTCGGTATGTTGAGAGACTTGCACAGCCTTTCGAGGGTGCGGACTGCGCGCTGATAGAAACCATACCTGGTGGAATCACAGAATATAGTGTCAAGGCGGCTAGATTGCGTACCGAGCGTCATTCTCAGGCCAAGATGACTCATATTACGATCGAATACAGCAGGGAGGTCATTCTTGGCACCCATCAAGGCCAGCTTGAGTTGAAATTGGCTCCTCATGAATAAATTCCTCTCGCATAGAAGCTGGGCGGCCACCTCCCGGAGTCTGTGGTCGGGGACGCGAGCGATCAAGTCTTGTTCGCCAGGACTCGGCTTGGGGGCCTGGTGAGTCCCATTGCGAGTAGGTTCTGCCGATGGCGGTTGTGATCTCTCAGGCTCTGGGTGATTCATGATGGATATTACTGATGTAAGTAGGTGGTTCTGTTGACGAACCGATAGAGAGCTGTGATGTATATGTTTGATGCTGGATCAAGATTGATCTGGCTCCCAGGGAGGGTTAAGCAATATACGCAAGGCCTTCGTCTGTCTCAAGATATTTGTGATGACATCCTCAATAATCAGTGCTTATATAGAAAGGCCAATTCTATCGAGAGCAAGCCTAAAAGACCGCCACAATGTTGGCTAGTAGTGATGAGCGGTCGGCATTGTTGTCTTTTTCCACGGTTGCTTTTGTGGTAGCTTCTGTTGGGAGGCGTCTAGTTGCCCCATTGGGGTGTTCTCGCTGTCATTGGAAGGACATATTCCATCCAGAGTCGATATCTATACCCTTGCTTTGGAAAAGACACCAAATAGCAATTAATTATAGAAGTAGAGTATAGAAAAAGAGAGAGACGTGATGTAGGCGGAAGTTGTCAATTCTTGACACTGGGCGCTGAGCGGGTGGGATGAGTCACCTTTAGCAGGACCTATACAAGAACAGAGCAATATATACGGAACAATGAGTCCATTTCTGTACATTCGAGGATGAAAACAGACTAATAATTAAACGTCATGTATAATAATGCTAGCCTGAGGTATCATAGTAACAGGTTGGTTGATTGCAAAGGGAATGAGGCAGGTAGAATGAGAGCAGAGAGTAGACCACGTCTGGGAAAATAGAGGGCTTTGCTTTCATACCTCGATCTATGTTTGTAAATGGAATGGCCTTGCATTGCCCCGCACGCCCTTTGCTGTATGTACACCAAACATCAAAAGCAACACACTAATTCGTGACACGATTTATTGGGTGAGTAGGTATAAATATGACTATCGCCAAACACATGGCTCTCAACACAAACCACTTACAAACAAACTAACTTGCCATATCGATTGTCCATCAAGTCCCAAAAAAAAGAAGAATTCATCATGTCAAACGAATTTGCCAAACAATTAAAGGCTCTTCACAAGCCATCGTCGCCCATTATCCTTCCCAATGTCTGGGACGTGGCTTCATTCAACACCGTTGCATCTCTCAATACCGATGGCGCAAGGCCCGTCAAGGCCCTCGCAACGGCATCTTGGGCTATTGCTGCCGCGCATGGCATCAAGGATGAGGAGCTCACCCTAGAACAAAACCTCGAGGCAATTGCCAAGATCGCGCCTCTCGCCAAAGCAGCTGGTCTCCCTCTCTCGGCCGACCTGCAAGACGGCTATGGATCTCAAATCGAATCCACCATCACGCGAGCAGTTGAGCTCGGTGTTGTGGGCGCAAACATCGAGGATGTTGCACTCGACAGAGACGACTTTTACCCCGTCGATGAACAAGCCCAGCGCCTCAAGACAGCCTTGAAAGCAGCCGCGGATGCAGGCTGTCCAGACTTCGTCATCAACGCCCGCTGCGATATCTTCTTTGCCAGCAAGGGCATCTCGGAAGCGGATGAGCTGAAAGAGGCCATCACACGTGGCAAGGCGTACCTTGAAGCCGGCGCCACGACCGTTTTTTACTTTGGCGGGTCAGAGCGAGGAATGCGAACAGCGTGGGTTGAGACACTGGTCAAGGCGCTTGATGGGCGGGTTGCTGTGAAGCTGGCTCATGAAAAGGAAGATGCACTGTCTACCAAGGAGCTGGGCGATATTGGTGTTGCGCGGATTAGTGTCGGACCGAGTCTGTTTCTGCTGGCGCGGGCTGCTGTGAAGGAGGCTGCTGAACGTATTCTCTGTGGAGGGAATTTGTAATTTGGAATTTGGATATTGTTTTTTCCCCTCTTTCTCTCTGTGTTTCAGGCACTCGCTGCCTTGCATAAAAAATAATTACCTAGATTTTGCAAGTCCAGTCATTTCCAACGAGTTGCCTACCCAGATGACATATTTCTCAAGTGCATGGTGAATTTGATAGGGCACTACCCGCTACCGAGTACGCCCCCCACAGATATCAAAAGCTCAACTCCCCGATGACTCAAACCAAACACCAGACCAATCATCATGATCCAGTGGCAGTGCTCGATGCCCGCTGCCTACCATAGTACGTCTGAAGGACCTCTCTGCCTGTCATGCCTGGGCTTAGCGTCAGAGGGCTGTGCTGAGCGATCCGCACGGGCTGCTGACTGCCCCAAACAGGAGCCCTACCATTGATGGCATGGCCCGTATAGGCGCATGCACCCATGATAGCTGTTTACTATATGGCTTGGCGCTTCCTTTACTGGACCCACGCAACCTGAATGCCGGGGGGTGAGTAACATGCCGTCGTCTATGTCTATGCAGCTTACAGCTTACAGCTACAGCCTACAGCCTGCAGCTGGAGGCCTTTGGCGTGAGAAGCTCGCTCCTATAAAGAAAACGAAAAAGTCGGCAACTCACTAGACTATATCGTCTTGATTCCTATCTCTCTCACGCAAAAATTCTCATCTCGTCATCTTGTCGTCGTTCGTGGTGGTCGGCCCTCAGCAAGCGCTCTCTTATCCAAAAACTCCATAATCTGACATCATGACTACCGACACAATAGAGTCAAGCAAGAGCAGCGGCGACGAATCAGTCGTCATCCTGACACCTGCAGAGAGTGAGGCCCAGAAAAAGGACGAGACCCCATCCGAGAAGAAGGCGGATGATACTCCCAAGACAGAGGCAGATAAGGGTAAGACCTCACCCTCACAATGCCAGACACCAAACAACAGTCACTGACACCGACAAAGAAAACCCCGAAGAGACCAAGGAAAAGGTCATGGTTGGCTTGCTCACAGAGAGCAAGGATCTCTATGCCAAATACGACAAGAATGGAGACCGATCATGGACCGACAAGCTACCTGATGACTTTGAGGAGGCTGCAGAGAATGAAGAGACACAGAAATATGCTGTCATCATCCGGAAGAGTAGGCGTTGCACCCTTTTCACACATATCTGAGCCTACGCTGACAATCACCGCCAGAGAAGCCAAGAGAGGCCGACTCCAACAAGCCCCTCGAGATTGACAGCATCGTCATCCAATCTCCCTACCTCAAGCGCGTCCTCGGAAAGGTCTTTGAAGAGTACCCTGGCATCATCACAGAAGTATCCCGTCTCAAGTTCAGTGCCCCCTTTGAGTGCTTCGTCCACCGATGGGATCAGTTCACTGCTGCCAAGGACGACCCAAGCTACGATGGCATCACGCGCGAGCATGTTGGACTATTGTACAAGATCATGAAGGAGGATCTGGGCGACATCATCCAGCTCCGTGAGGATTACTTCAAGAACAGGGCTGTTGCCTTTGAGCACGTCTGGACGCTTTTCCCTCCTGGCTGTACAGTCTGGGGCTCCATCAAAGGAAAGCCGGTCGCTGTTTGCTTCGAGTCAGGCTACTATGCGAAGACGCAGTGCGGCATGGCATACCTGTTGCAGTGCAAGTCGATCGACTGGGATGGCAGAATCATGGGCTTGACCGAAACCAATATGCAGATCAACAACTTTCCCGGCACTACCTCCTTCTCTCACCTCTCTTGCTACCCTCTCCAGTACCACCCTCAACCCGAGGCCGCTCGAGGACTTCTTCTCGAACGCGGCCGCAAGTTCGAGAGTCTTGCGGGATACTGCTACAAGGCGTATAGCGGTACCGCCGTTTGGCACGTCAGCGCCGACAAGTCACGCAAGGAGACGGTCAACTCGCGCATCGTTATCGACGGAGCAAACTGGGAGAAGCTGAACCCCGACCACACCGTCTGGCTCTCCAACATCCACGACGAAGGCAATGCTGTTCCCAGTAACATTGTTGTTGGCAGCGACGACGGAAGCGGCAATGCGAGCGACAATGGTTACGATAGCGGCGAGGCCGGGCGCCCGCCCTTGACCGAGGAACAACTCATCATGACCTACCCCATGGTACGGGGCTACGCTCTCAAGAACAAGCGATGGATGGAGTTTTTCATCGACGACGTGACCGAGGTCAAGTTCAACGACAAGGCTTTTGACTCGCTTGTTCTTCCCCAGGACCAAAAGGAGCTCATCCTGGCTTTCGCCCAAAGTCAGGTCAGGTTCAAGAACGTCTTTGACGACATCATCTCCGGGAAGGGCAAGGGAATCATCATGCTCCTGTCGGGTGGACCAGGCATCGGCAAGACTCTTACTGCCGAGTCGGTCGCCGAGGAGATGAAGGTGCCCCTGTATATCATGAGCGCTGGTGATCTCGGCAGTGATGCGTACGATATCGAAGAGAACCTCGGCCGCATTCTCGAGATGGTGGCCAACTGGAACGCCGTGCTGCTTCTCGACGAGTGCGATGTCTTTCTCGAGGCCCGATCAGCACACGATATCGAGCGCAACCGTATCGTGTCCATCTTCCTCCGCATGCTCGAGTACTACGAGGGCATTCTCTTCCTGACAACCAACCGCGTCAAGGACATGGATCAAGCTTTCCAGAGCAGGATTCACATGTCCCTCGAATACCCTTCCCTCGATATCGCGGCTCGCGAAGCCGTCTGGCGAGGTTTCCTCGGCCGCGCCATCAGCCTCGATGCCAAGATCGAAGGCGACTCTGCACACGAGATTGCGGATGAGGAGGTCAAGGCTCTCGCTGGTCTAGAGCTCAACGGTCGCCAGATCAAGAACGTGCTCAAGAAGGCCAACCTGCTGGCCTGTCACAGGGAAGAGAAGTTGGCGTTTAAGCATTTGCGGGTTGTTTTGCGCGTTGAGGGATACTCTTTGTAAGGCGTTGATGGGTTTATTGAGGATTGGGGTATGACACTGGGATTGGGTTTTACACCATAGGTAGATTATGATTTACGTAGAACAGGATGATAAAGACAATATGTTATTCAAGACTGAGTGTTGCCTGACTGACTGACTGACTGACTGACTGACTGACTGACTCTGAATTTAACCTCTTCTGCCTGAGAAGCAAGTATTTCAGCAGCAACAAAACCCCCTATAAACATTATATACCCAACAACACTTGCGTTTTGCCAGTGAAACAGCCTTGGCCGTAGTCAGGCATCTCTTATAAACGACTTTGTCAGCCTTTATAGCCCTTGCCATGATCCTCTAAAGCACTTCCATCTGAATAAGCTCCTACCAATCTTCAAGACCACACGTATCATCAAGACATGGCTGTGGACTAGATGGTCTAGGCGTTTTGTCCCCCGACAGATCGGCCCTTTCCAACCTCAAGTTATCCATTTCTCGCATGAGTGCGATGATACAATATTCCATCGGCATTCGATGCCACTTCAACACACTGTGAATCTGGGGATCCCAAACGCCATCCTTATCCGCATATACATCCTGCAGATCCTCCAGGATGAGATGTATGATATTGGAAAACGCATTAAACTCCCTTCTGCTCAGCCCATAGTCGTCAAGATGATAGCTCACGCGATCCTTCCAGCTTTTAAAAAACGATGACCGACGATAAACCCTCTCCGAGACGAATCTGTCGAGATACTGAGCAGCCATCGTGTTTGGATCAAAGCACACCCTATCAAGACAGTCGCGGTTATACTCGTGCGGTCGGTCACACACGTAAAAGTGTACCTTGTCTCCCAGTATCGGGCGAGGACGCCTTTTGCACCGGCTGTAGGGCTTGCAGACTTGCGGCCCGGAACTCCTGCACCAGCATCCTCCTGGATATCTGGTCTTGGGATGGCCTTGGATCCAGTACTGTTCGTTTGGCGCTGTGAGGGGCGGGACTTGATCACTGGCCATCTTCCGGTTGAGGAGGGCTTGGAGGGCTTCTTGGATGTCGCTGTACAGCTGGCTGTAGCGGAATCGGTCTATCGTGGCATAGTCCATGGTGAGAGCAGAGGCTGACGAGAACGACATGACTTGCGTGATGTTTGTCTGAGGATTTAGGTGGGAAGTAGAGTTGGGGATGAAAGCTGGGATTCAAAGATCGAGAGTGTCTTCTTATACTTTTGGATTTTGAGAAAGAGTTTTTAAATACCCGAATTCTATGAACCCAAAACCATTTGAATAGAGATATTTACAGTGCTTGAGGAGAAAAGTTAGACTTTTCAGGCAAGATATGTGTAGTTTTCATGTTAGTTTCTGCAAGTATGTCCCGTCTGCATCAACATAAAACTCAAAGCTCTCTGATTTCAAAACGTAAGCTCTGTACGTACAGAGTTTATATTTCCCCTTGTTTTGATTAGAATTCATGCTTCGATGCAGAAAAGTATCCTCGTAGTCCGCAGTTGGACCTTGTTTGTTGTATATGCTCGCTGCAAGGGAGGTTCTCATGAGCCGGACCGGGAACGGGGGGTCCGGACTGACCACGTACATTGCTCTCCCTAGATATTCATATTCGTCGTGTATGCTGATCCTTTCACGGCTCTGTCGTATTCGTCAGGTCCAGTGTTGTGATGCTTTCATCGGGATAAATTCACTCGGCCAAGTAAGAAGCTTCAACTCAACAAGATTCATTGAATTCATTCTTTTGGACAGTTTTTAAATAGAACAGATATAATCATCCCGACATATTCAATACGCTTTTGCATGCCTCGCATAATGATTGTTCTCCTCTGAACGCCCCCCTGACTTGGAGGACAGCAGACGCATATCCGCGGTAAAAGGATTAGTATATCGCATCGTACGTCGAGGTTCCTAAACTCCGCTTAGAAGTGAACCACATCTACTAGTTCTCTTAATAAGACTTTGAGAGCTGATTGGTAGACCGATATGTATCTTGTCAAGCTTTACAAGGAGACTATGGGGGTTGGCGTCTACCAATTGCATTTGACCATTGCAGCCGAATATATCGTGCTTAATAAACCCCCGCCTCGGCTGTGACACCAGCTTATAAATCCTCTCCTTTCATTGAATCAAGACCTTATACAGACATCACTTGTACTATTCAACATGACACACTTTCAACCCAAGAACATCCTCATCTTTGGAGCCACTGGCAATATCGGCCGATACATCACCAACGCCATTGTCAACGCAAAGCCAGCATTCGATCAAGTCGCCATCTTTACCTCAGAGGGCACGCTCAGTAAAAAGAGCGATTATATTCAAGAGCTCACGTCCAAAGGTGTCAAGATCATCACAGGCGACGTCACCAGTGAGCAAGACGTCAAGAATGCATACCAAGGCGTCGACACGGTCATCAGCGCCGTGGGTAGAAACGTTCTCGAGAGACAGATCGAACTTTTCAGGCTCGCTGCTCAGTCGGATTCTGTCAAGTGGTTCTTCCCCTCCGAGTACGGCACTGACATCGAGCATGGCCCTCAAAGCGCGCAGGAGAAGCCTCATCAGCTCAAGCTCAAGGTGCGCAAGTACATTCGGGAGAATTCGAATGGGCTCAGATACACGTTTGTTGCTACTGGTCCGTATATTGACATGTACTTTTCCTTGTCGCCCGGTGCTGTTGAGGCGGGAGGCTTCGATCATGTCAGCAAGAAAGCCGTCCTGGTTGAGAACGGAGAGGGCAGGATTGGATTTACCACCATGCCTGAGTAAGTTGAAATGTTCTGTATCATGATGACATGATTTTTAACTCTTTTCTAGTGTCGGAAAGGCTGTGGTGGCAGCTCTTCATCATCCTGCGGAAGCATTCAACAGAGCTCTCAGAGTCCAATCTTTTGTGGTCACGTCCAAGCAGATCCTCGATGAACTGGAGAAACAGACCGGAGGCGAACCCTGGGCTGTTTCAAACTACTCTCTTCAGGCGCTAAAGGAAGCAGAGACAAAGGCATGGGCTGAAGGAAATTCAAACGCGGTAATTTACACACTTCGGCGGATCTGGTCAGAGGGTGGCACGTTATACGATAAGACGGATAATGAAAGCATTGGACTAAAGGATGAGGATCTGGAGACTCTTGAAGATTCTGTCAAACGACAGCTTACGGCTGGATGGGAGTGGAACTGATTGGTTCTTGGATGGGGAGTACTCTCCGAGCAACGGTTTCCATTGATCTGTTGCTCACCTGAAGCCAAAGCACAGTTGAGCCTTTTACTTAGAGGTCTGCAAAGGGGTTACGGGGAACCCAGTCAGGGAGATATCTTCCCCAGCCCCAGTAGTTGCCAGCTCCCAAGGGATGATCCACGCACATGCGGAACTTGCTGGGGTCTGCGCCCTCGGGAAGATTGTCAGGGTCCCATTCCATGGCTCCAAGACGGCCGCACTTTTCTTTGGCTCCAGGGAATGTCTCGGCCGTGACCATGGCGGCTAGAGCAGCAGTGAGCAAGACTTGGACCTTCATTTCGACTGTGGCAATGTGTTAGTCGTGGGGGTGTTGGGAGTGAGGCTAAAGATTTACCTAAATGCAATTAAGCTTGATTATTGATAATCCAGTAAAGCGTGTTATCGATAGTTGTTGCAAGACAAAAACACAAGGCAAGAAAATTAAACCATCGGGTGCTACCATTATTATATAGATAGCAAGTCAACATGTCCCGGCCCATACGTGGCGCGTACTCGGATGACCTGAGAAACGAATGCTTGCTGCTTTACGCGATGTCGTGAATCCGACAGCGAGAGCTGATTTGACAGGATGGATCTGATGCGAGGCACAGATAAATAGCTCGGTCAAGGGGTTTTAGTACTAGGTACGTACATATCAGCCTAATTAATATGGTAAGCCAAGTATATGCCCAAAAGAACTTGAGCGAAAATTGTCGTATCCGACCATGGTCTAGACCTCCCATCCTCTCGTATACGATTACTCCTGTTCTACTGCGCCGCAGACGTGGACGAGGTGAGTCTATCCCTCCAAAACGATGTGCGATGACTGGTCAATGGATTCTTGCGGACTGCAAGGGGAAACTGCCTACGCCCAGGTACAGCGGATGACGATTCGGCTGATGAAGCTGCCGCGTGGTCGGCTCAGACTTGGTTAGGCACCTACGGAGAGATTTTGCGGTGAATCTGGATAACTCAACAGAGTTTGGAGTTGTAAAATATAACTAAAGGCGGTGACTTATGTAGATACATGTCTACTCTTTTGTTAGAACTCCTACACCTTTTCATTTCGCATATATCCAACAGCTGATTATCAGTTGTGGTTGAGGGTCGGCTCTGCTCACATTGGACTGTAGTTTCGGTGCCAGCTCACTCTGAGGAGTTACTGATGTGATCAACAAACCAGCCAAGAGTAAAAAAGTTCTTTAGTGCCTTGCCATGGACGTGTATCGGCGTCTCTACTCAAGAGAGGCATGAAAGGGTGGGAAGACTGCAAGTCCAGGAGTGAATATAACTATTGATACTTTAGTGGGCGTCCAAATAAAGGTAAACCAATATCCAAGATCTGGATACGACTTCACAGCTAAGGCTTCCTCCCCCGGGCAAGAAATAATTGCTGCTCTCCCCCAATCTCTCTCGGCACCAGCGACCTCGTCAAGGCCCACTTCCACGACCAATCCTTCAGACCTGCTCTCTCAAACATCCTCCTAACATCGCTCTCTTTAAAGCCCATTCGAGTAGCGGTATGGCTTGCCATATCCTTCAGTTGATCGGTATTGGTCCGAAAACAGTTGCTCTCAGACTCTGCAACCCAGTCAACAGTGACCAAGATGCCGCCCTGTCTGAGTCTCTTGGACAGTTGGAGAATCATGTTGTCGTGGTCTTCTATGTGATGGAGGGCCATGCACATGACTATCACGTCAAAATCGGAAAACTCGGCCGAGTTGAGTTCCGGAGATGGTGTTGATTTGGGATCGATGAGGTCGCCCTGGACGGCTAGCATTTTTGGCGCCATGTATCCTGCCTGTTGAGCCATTTCGTTGTACTTGTCGACCATGCTGGATGAGATGTCTATACCTCGGACCGTAGACATAAAGGGTGCAAGTGCCTGGTCTGATCAGTACGAGTTTGGTGATGTATTTATTGATTTGGTGAGTCTTGGTCTTTACCCGAGATGCCACGCCGTGTCCGCATGCATAGTCGAGAAGCTTCGTAGGTCGTGAAGATGGTGGCTTGATGCCGATCCAGTCTATGTTCTGGCGGAGTTCTTTTGAAATTTGCCTGCATAGCTCGGCTATCCAAGGCCACTGAAACACCATGGGATCAACATGGCTAAGACGGAGTCAGCAGGTGCTGATAGAATCACTCGTACATAGTAAATGGCAAAATACTTGTAGTGAAACTTGCTCTGTTCTCCAGGAGATCTTGGGACGCTTTGAGGCGGTCCACGATGGTGATGAGGGTGATGCTGTAGGTGATGGTGGTGGTGGTGACAATGTGGGATCTCTTCCGGGGGTTCGTGCTCCATTCTGTCTGTTTCTGTGCGCCTTATCAAATGATTACTCTTCCGCCTGCATCTGATAGAGGAGAGGAGAGGAGAGGCCACTATAAGTAGTTCCAAGTGCTGTTCACCTGAGGCAGGCGAAGGGTTGGCCGCGAGAACCCTGATGGCCTATTACATCAATCCACCAAAACGTCGCCGCGAAACTCTGCTATTGGCGCAATACCTACGATATATACATATACCAACAACCCCGAGTATTAAACCCTTTAGAATATCAGAGCCACAGGGCGGAAAAGACAGCGTGACTTTACCCAGTTGGAGGACAAACGGCACTGACAAGACTGGTCACTTGAATTTGTTCACCCCTATCTATTGTCCCCTTCTATGAAAGAAACACCCCATCCGCCAACCTGAGGCATATGACCAAGTCCAAAAACAACTCCAAACCTCCATACTGTCTATCACCAACTCCAAGCCCGGCTCTCTTCACTTGCGAGACTTGATCGCAAAATCAATCATGCGCTGATGCCTCTCACAAAAGATCGTCGTCTCATCCGCAATCTTCAACCCGCAACCCAGTCTGCTGCACATATGAACGGGGCAGTAAATAGAAGCTTGAGCACTATTTCGTGTGGTAGAAACATCCAAAAGACAGCCCCAGTCGGCAGCTGCGCACGTGTGCTTCTGGCAGAAGAATCCTCGACGTCCGTCAAGAGACACAGCAACCAAGCCCTTGCACCATCCAGAGGAACAGATGGTCTCAGGCTCATGCTCACGCTCCGCTCTGTCGTCGTGCAGCTGAGGAAGAGAGAGGGTAGGAATACCTCTTCTAGACTTTGCCAAATTCTCAGCTGAGAGTCGGTCGAGATCCTGGTCCATCTTGACGAGGTTTGTTTCGATGTCGCCCAGGATCTTCTCCTTGTCTTCCAATTCCTTGGTCTTTTTCTGCGCGCAGTCACCGCAGACTCCATCCACTTTCATGATGCTGAAAAGGCCATCTTCCCAATCCTCAATGACTGTCTCGCTCTCTGCTTTGGACTCCGATGCGGCGATTTCTTCGGCCAGGCAGCCTAGAGGGTTGTCACAAGGACAAATTGACCTGGTTCGCAAGCGGTGAGGATGATTGTCGCTGGAACAAGAAAACTCGAGCTCTAGGAATTGGCACATGATGAAAAATAGGTGTGAAGTGATGATTGTCTCTAGTTGGCGAGAGAGACTATCGTCACTGGATGATTTGTAGTCTCTGATACAAGGACAAACGCGGGCTTATATACGGTGATTCATTTGATTGTTCGCCTCTCATTCATGCCAAAAGCATTTGTTTGACAGGTTCATCAACCTAGCAGTGCGTTCATCACTGTTCAGAAACATGCAGCTACCCTTTTCCCAAGCTGAACAGCTTCTTGAGTCGGGAACAAACAAAACAAAGACATCGGTATGGTCGGGTTAGAGACGACAAACTTCCTAGGCTTTTTCCAGCAAAGGCCTTTCTATCTTTCTCAAAGAAAATCCACTACTTTCTGTGCATTAGAGCTTATTCAACTAGTATCAGAAAAGAAAGTTTATTGTAAGTATTTTATGAAATAGAATTAGACTGGAACGAAAAACAACCACATAGGGTTACATACCAGACATTTCCTCCACGCTTGTGTCCACCCCCAAAAGAGATTATTAAATTAAGCCAGCCAAATTATTTCGAATCTTTGAATTTTCGAGATCTCGGCTCTTGAAAAATAGCTTTTGTATTCTCGTAGATGTACCCAAACTCCCTATTGCTTTTACCTCAGACCGCACATGATTTCTCTACCCGGGTCAAAAAATCCTTTCTCTTTTCTTATTCATCCCTCCCAAGACTCCTTCTTCTCTTCAGTCTTGCTACCTTGCCCTTCCTCAATCTCCACACCCTCAACAGCAGCGCTCAAGCCACCCTCTTCTTGATTCTTGTCCTCCAACTTCTTAGCAGTAGCGAGGAAGTACTCTGCCACGTCGTTCTTGTGGTTGAAGTAGGCCAGGTCCAGAGGAACATAGTTCTGCTCGTTTGCCAGCGCGGGAGACGCTCCTTGCTCAAGGAGCAGCTTGATAACGTCGAGGTGGCCGCCCAGGGCCGCCCAGTGAAGACCAGTGTTTCCAGCCTCATTGGATTCGTCTAGGAAGGCTTGCTTCTGCTCCCTTGGTCGGCTGTCAAAGTACTGAATCAGTTGTCTGACGATTTCTGCAGGGTGTTAGTTTGAAACTTCCCGTGGATGTAGGTCTAGGCCTCTAAATTTCAGGTTCCCATATAGCCCTTCAGCCCATGAGTTTGTGCCACACACCTAGATGACCGTTTCCTGTTGCCATGTGCAAACATGTAGACTTGTTCGATGGGTCTTGAGTGGCCGCCACGATCTCAGCAGGGCTGGCATTTTCTCTCTCTGCTAGACTCTTGACGCTCTCAGTTAGATCGTCCTGCTCGCCAGCGCGAGAAAAGTAAATGAGATCATCGATCTCGTCCTCTGTGAGTTTGGGTGCCATGGTGATGTGCTCTATGATGTTTTCGCGACAAAAAACATAAAATTTTGTGAAGATGAGGGGACTGTGTGTGTAGATACCCCGCTATTTTCGCACAGTGCGGGTGGATCGATGCAGGGTAGGTAGCCGACTTTATCTATATGCTAACAGTTGCTGTTCTTTAGTACATCACTTCGTTGTGAATCAATAGACTGAGAAAGACCTTCAAGAGACTATATTTAGCGAGTACTACTCTACATATCCGCCTGGTCAAAAGTCTGGAATGCCACCAGCTAGTGTTTCACCAATCTCGCTGTCAAGCCACGAACACAAGTCCCCAGATTCATCGAGCCATTCAATCTCTGCCTTGACACCGAGAGCCATCATCAGCTGTAGCTCTCGCCTCATCTCCATCAGATCAGCGTCGTCGGACGAAGAAGAAGAGATCTTCTTAAGGACCGAAGCTGCAACGATCCGCTCTTTGATGTTCAAGTATGAGACGGGATCCCGACACGAAGTGGATGTGATTGACGTCTGCGAAGATTGACTGTTGACCGGAACAACCCGAGTAATGTCTTGGAGAAGATGTGTTGACTTGATCCCGAGCCACTGTAGTGCTTGCGCGTCGAGATCAGCCTCATGGCTCAGCCTGTCGGACCCATAGCGGTAGCATCGCAAGATCTTGACTCCATCAGGGTCGTAGTCGACTAATGCCATAATCGGCAATTGGGGATACTTTGTGTGGACGAAATTCAAGAACGAGCGGGTAGTCAAGTCAGGGTATCCTTTGGCCTGTCTCGGTAAGCTTGTGGTATCGCAGGCTCGAACAAAACGTACAGTGACAAGCACACCGGGACCGAACAAGGATGTCCTCCAGAATTGAGAGGAACAGAGTGACCGGAAGACAGCCTATACGAATGAGACTCGACACGATGAAGCAAGGGCTCGGGAGTCTCACATCCTTTTCCACAACCAGAACCCACCTGACATCGTGAACATCGACGCCGGTGATGGACTGGATAGTCGGGATTGCAACTCCCTACAACCTTTAGAACAGAACATAGGTGGTGTAGTACTGCTGGAAGCTTACCATGTCTCCCGAGCAAGGGTTCAGTGTACTGCCATCGTTGAGACGTATAGCCAATGGCCCGGCTAGGACGCCCTTTGAAGCTGCCACCTGTTGCAGTCAGTGGAAGACATTGAAGGGGTGCGTGTGACAAAGCGGACAATGTTCAAATCCCCACGACTGATGCCAAGAACGAAAGCAATATCATCCACAAGATCGTCCACTTGACTCTGTTTCTCGAAAAGATGTTGATGCTGGTAAAAAATGTGGCTGCAGACAAGGAGATCAGTTCACCCCCTGCTCCCCTGCACTGAGACGCCGCAACAAGTCAACGAACCGTTTTGTCAGGGTAGTGCCGGATACAAGAGCATCGTGCGACAATTGAAGAATGAGAAGGACACGCGCTGTGACAAGTCACATTAGTAAAGTGATTAGAAGAGACTTGTGCGTCCCCTGTCTAACCAAACTTGACTGCTTCCTGTTGACTGCGCCCAGGGAAATGGATCTGTTCTGACCGCGCATTTGCAGCGCGGCGAGTCGATCTTCGGGTCGAGAATTCAATTGAAAGCTCCTGGCCCGCGGACAGAGCGTCTACGATTTGAGCAAAGATGCTTTCGATGCGGGCCACGGCTGTCCCAACGTTGGGGGTGGTCGCTGTCGTATTCGTATCAGTATTGTTCTGGGTAACATGTTGCGCTGGTGTCGGTGCTGGTGGTTGATCAGCTTCAGGGCTATGTATCAGTTCTGGTGTAGCAATTGATTGGGCCTTATTTAACTCTTGATCCATTTTCACTTGAAAAATTGAAAAGCTCAGGTCATAGCATTAAGTTCTGTCGAAGAAAGTGACATGGAAAGAACTTGTCCGAATACGCCGTCGCAATCTGGTGATGTTGGTTTGTGGAGGTTTCACATCCAATCCGGCCTGCGAATTGGATTTTCAGGGGCTTGACCGCTAAATCCGGGGGGCACTTGGTTCGATGACCACCAGTGCCACCGGGCGCCCGCGGGCCTCCTGGAGATTAGTCTAGGTAGGTCGTTCAACTCCGGTTCCGTTTAACAAGCATGTGCTCGTCTTCCATTCTAAATGGACTCAATTTGTCCAAAACCACTCCCCTACTTGTTCAATTGACTTGACAATTCAATCGACTGAAGTAAAAAATGGTCGCGAATTCTACTGGCCGTGACGTCAGCGCGGCAAAGTCGCGTAAGCGCGCTGCTGACTCTGAACCAGAATTGAAACAGGGTCAGGCATTCCCTAAGCAGCCGCGCATCGGATCAAGGTTGGACAAGACAAGATGGAGGCTCAAGGACGACGACAGCCGCCACACATGGCACTACCTTGAGGATGATGAAGCCGCAAAGGAATGGCCGCAGAGTATTGCTGAGAAGTGGTACTTGAATCAACACCTGGTATGTGTGCTTTCGCCCGGTTCCCCCTGTCTGGAATCAAACTCATAATGGTCATAGGATCTCCCCGATCTTCCTGTACCCGAGAACGCATTGGACGCCGCCGCGAATGGCCTCAACTTTTTCGAAAAGCTACAACTTCCCAGCGGCCACTGGGGTTGCGAGTATGGCGGTCCCATGTTTCTCATCCCCAGCGTCGTCATCACCTGGCATGTTACTAAAACGCCGATTCCTCCTGCGCATGCGAACGCCATCTATACCTACCTATCCGCACGAGCGCATCCCGACGACGGTGGGTGGGGTCTGCACATCGAGGGCGAGAGTAGTGTATTTGGCACCTTGATGAATTATACCGCACTTCGCCTCGTCGGCGTCGATCCCGAAGATCCTGTCATGGTCAAGGCCAGAGGGACTCTTCATAAGCTGGGAGGAGGAGTTTGTGCGCCGCATTGGGCCAAGTTTTGGATGGCCGTGCTGGGCGTTATGAGCTGGGATATTGTCAACCCAGTACCGCCAGAGATATGGCTTCTTCCTGATTGGGTCCCATTTGCACCATGGCGATGGTGGATTCATATCCGAATGGTGTTTTTGCCAATGGGCTGGCTATACTCGAAACGATGGAGCTGCGAAGAGACCGATGTTACTAGGGCGTTGAAGAATGAAGTCTTCGCGCAGGATTACGACAAGATCAACTGGGCCAGTCACCGCAACAGCATCGCCGCTGTCGACAATTATCACCCCAAGTCATGGCTGCTCAACACGGCCAATTGGCTGATCGTCAACATCTACAACCCTTATATTCGCCCCAACTTTATTAAAGAAAAGGCGGAAGCCTGGTCTAGTATGCAGGTCGACATGGAGGATGCCAATACCGACTATGCATGCTTGGCGCCTGTCAACGCTACCATGAACACGGTCATGTGTTATGCGCGCGACGGTCCGGATAACTACGGCGTCAAGAGGCACATTGAGCGTCTTGAAGAGTACCTATGGGTCAAGGACGAGGGCATGCTGGTGAATGGCACAAACGGCGTTCAATGTTGGGATACGGCATTCTTGATTCAAGCAGTCTTCGAGGCCGGCCTTCACAACGACGACAAGTATCGGCCAATGTTGATGAAGTCACTGCATTATTTAGAGCGCCAGCAGATCCGAGAGGACTGCGCCAACCAAGAAGTATGCTATCGTCAACCACGAAAGGGCGGTTGGCCGTTTAGCAACAGGGACCAAGGCTACGGCGTCAGCGATTGTATATCAGAGGCGCTGAAGGCGATCATTCTTTTACAGAAGGTAGGAGGTCTACCTGAAGTCCTCGAAGATCGGCGGATATTCGACGCCGTCGATACACTACTGCTTTACCAAAACGACAGCGGCGGTATGTCCTCATACGAAAAGCGACGGGGAGGCGAATGGTTGGAGATGCTTAATGCCGCCGAGGTGTTTGGTCGCATCATGATTGAGTACGACTACCCCGAATGCACGACGGCTTGCGTAACGGCGCTATCAATGTTCAATAAGCACTGGCCGGGTTACCGAACCGAAGAGGTCAAGGCTCTGATCCGAACGGCTACCGACTGGATCAAGACCAACCAACGCCCGGACGGCGCCTGGTACGGCAGCTGGGGCATCTGCTTCACCTATGCAGGCATGTTTGCGCTCGAGAGTATGAGACATGTAGGTCAGACCTACGCCACGGGCGATAATGCGAGACGAGGCTGCGATTTCCTCATCTCCAAACAGAGAGCCGACGGCGGCTGGTCGGAAAGCTACAAGGTATGCCACCTGGTGCCATTTGCCCCATGACACTTGCTAACAGATACAGGCATGCGAGACGATGGAATACGTCGAGCACCCTTGCGGCTCCCTCGTAGTCCAGACAGCATGGGCCCTGATCGGCCTTATGGAAGCAGAGTACCCCCATGTGGAACCCCTCAGGAGAGGCATCCAGTTGATCATGGACCGACAGCAACCCAATGGAGAGTGGTTGCAGGAGTCCATCGAGGGCGTCTTCAACAAGTCGTGCATGATCTCGTACCCGAACTACAAATTTACCTTTACCATCAAGGCGCTGGGCATGTTTGCAAAGAGATATCCCGACGAGGAGCTTGCGCCAAGCTGGGCCATCTCGGCGAATAGTTCAAGGGTCAATGGGGTCAAGGCAGATGGGAGAGCGAACGGAAAAGCTAATGGGCTGCATCGCAGATGATTCACTATAGTAGTATTACTTGTACTTTAGCATGGCGAGGACGTCAATCACAACATTCAAGACAAACTGTTCAGCTTCGATCCTGTTAATGACGCACTACGTCTTCGTGATTGCTCTGCTCTTTATGTGTTTCTTCCAAGTGTAATCATTTGTGATTTTTATTGACAAACGTATGATTACACTTATGGCCAAGTACGTACCTTGTGTACGGGCAACCCCAAACCTTTTGTTCTTGCCGTGGCTGTGGCGATGACAGGCAGCTGCATGCCCCCACCAAAGCTTCTAGAACCAACCATCTCCAACAAAGCTCAGCCTTTGACATCACATAAACCAACTGTAACAAGCAAATAAATAGATAAAGAACGGATCGTCCACGCAGCATCTACTCGTCAGAATCATCTCCACTATGTCGCACATCACCCTGGCCCAGGAGGGCCTCGCCGCCGCCGAAGCTCGCAACTGGGATGAAGCCATCACCAAGCTTTCGACCGCTCTCAAGTCTTCTCAGAACCCAGCCTGGCTCCTCGCCCGCTCAAAAGCCCTCATCAATCGCAAGCGTTTCCAAGAAGCTCTCGACGATGCGGATCTCGCCTGGCACAGCGCATACGCACGCAACAAGCGAGCTCTCCTCATCGAAGCCCAGTACCGCCGCGCCGTCGCCTACTTCCGTCTTGAACAATATGCCAACGCCGATGCCTGCTGTGTCTACGCCATGCGCTTGGTCAAGGGATTCCCCGCTGTCGAAACGGAAAACCCCCTCAAGCTGCAGATTGACGAGAACGGCTTCTACAGAGCGACTTTGGAGGATGCCCAGAGGGAGGCAGCTACAGATGGGATCAACAAAATAGATCAGAGTAAGATAAATGCTACGGTCAAGGGAAAAGCAAATGCGAAAGAGTGGCGCCTGGCGAGTACTTTGCGGATGCAGGCTCTCTTTGCCATGGACAAGCTCGCCAACGATGACCCTCACCGCAAGGTTACTACACCCATCATGCCCGAGCTGAAGGGGCTTTCGGATCTAGGCGCAGGGAATAAGCCTGATGTCAAGGAGGAGCCGGTTGCGTCTGACACTCGACCTGCTTCCAAGCCTGTTGTGCCAGCTGACACACCTCTCCGACTCCAGGAGTTCCAAACCGCCACCAGCATGTCGGTGTCCATCTTCTCCAAGGGCGTCAACAAGGAGAAGCTTCAGGTTCAGTACAAGCCTCGCTTTGTTCACCTGGACTCTGTCATTTGGCCCAATGGCGAGGAGAAGCCGTTCTCACTCGATCTTTGGGATGAGATTGACACGGAGGCTTCCACATACAGAGTCACCCCCAACAAGGTTGAGCTGAGCCTCAAGAAGAAGACTCCAGGAATGTGGTATCGGCTCAAGGCGGAGGTCGCTGATGCCGCTCCTGATGCCGCTGCTGCAGAAGAAGCCGAGTACGTAATGCAAGAACATGTTATACCAGCTTATTAGTACTAACCCTATCTCTAGGAAACTCAAGATCCTCAAGGAGGCTCGAAAGAGGGCGATGGACGCATCGAGTGGGCCAGTTGAAAACAAACCTCTCGAGAAATCCGCACCATCGGCCAAGGACAAAGGAAAGGGTCCTGCCACCTCCAAAACGGCCAACAGGCGAGCCCCAGCATATCCTTCTTCCTCTCGTACCGGGCCCAAGAACTGGGATATCGTCGTCGAGGACGTCGACTCTGACGACGAGAAGGATACCAATGTTTTCTTCAAGAAGCTCTTCAAGGGGGCCACTCCCGAACAGCAGCGAGCCATGATGAAGAGTTTCACCGAGAGCAACGGCACCAGTCTGAGCACAGACTGGAACGACGTCAAGGACCGGACCGTGGAGACGGTGCCTCCGGAGGGCGTTGAGGCCAAGAAATGGTAGAAGCAGTTGTTATCCCGAGCTATCAAGCGATGGATGGAAAGAATCAGACGATTAATGATGCACGGTGTTACGGTAAGGTTTGGTTTGGCGCATCGGAAAGGTGATACCGGAAAAGCAATTAGTATTTGAGGCTTGTCATTGACTCTATTCCCTCTTTGCAGTCTCGCTGTGCCAATCATTCATGCATCTTGTATACGAATCCTCGGTCTAACAATTCAACAGCTCATAGTCTCTTTCTCCTAACCCTGCAGCTCCCTTGTTCTCTAACCCATCCACCACCTGATCAACATTTTCCTTGACCTTTCCAAACCACCTTGACGCCCTCAGCTCCTCATCCTCGCCATCACGACTCCACTCTTGACCACCACGATACTCGGCTGCCAAATCCTCAGGTACATGAAGTACGCGGCTCACAAAGTCTTCTCTGGCGATATACGCGCCCCTCAGCCATCTCGAGCCGCCTCCAACATCAAACTGATTCCGCCCATGCATGACGCGCAGGTTATCGAAAAGCACACACTCTCCCGGCTGCATCTTGATCTCAAACATGGCCTCCGAATCATTAATCAGCCTGTCGAAAAGCTGCGCCGGTTCAAGCCATGGGCGCGCATCCACAGCAGGGATCTGAAAACGGTCTTGGAACGGCGGACTCCAGTACACGGCAGCCAAGTTCCCATCAGGGCCGACGTCAAAAAGCGAGCGCTTCTGTCGATAAAAGTATCCGTGCTTCTCGTAATGATACGGAATCTTGACCCTTGCCAGATTCTGCACCGCTGGGGAATCTTGCAGCCACATGAGCTTTCCAGCAAACAGTCCATCGCTGAATAGCGATTCTCCACCACGGCACGAGTTCTCCATGCAATGAAGCAGCTGAATGGCCGGCGGACTCTCGAGATACAGCAGATCCTGGTGAAGACCTAGATATCCACTCGTATACGCGACATTCTCAGCATCTGGCTTCGCGCGCACGTCGAACGTGCGGCCGTAAAAGGTTTCTTTAACATTTGCGATGCGTGTTGTGATGTTGACGATGGAATTCTCATGGCGAGGGACGTTTTTGAGAAATACGAGACCAAGGCTCGATAGATCGAGAAGAGCGTGCCAGAATGCATCAGACCCTCGCATGAATTCGTGATAGTCGATCTTACGGATTCGTTGGCGTATGAGATGATTGTCCCAGAATGTTCGGCCCGTTTTGGGGTATACGGCGTCTTGTCTTGGATACGGCATCTCTTCAACTGGAGTGTGACCGAGGACCTTTTGGATGGATGCCCAGGGGAGAGTCATCTCATGGTTTGGGGTCATGTCATTGCGGAATGAGATACCCACGCCGTCAGATGTCCAACGGATCTTTTGGATGGCTATATCCGAGGGTATAGCTGTTGTTGCAAAGCTCTTTTGACCCGATGCTGGGTCCACGCATGAGAGACATGTGCAGCTGTCTCGCAGGAGGACAGCATCAAGTCTTGCCCAGCTGCCGTGGTTCCCATCTTGGATTTGAATGAAGCGGTCGCCGCTGGAGACGGTAACGGAGTCTTTTGCTCGGAGGGTGTTGGTGGCTTCGACTGCGGGAGGCGTGGCAGAGTTCTTTGTAGAGATGTGCCGTTGACATGTGAGCCATGGTGACTTGTGGGATTTGGCTTGAGCACTTGCTCGGACGAGGCCTTGACGAGTAGAGATATTCGAGATTCCGCGAGGGATTAGTCTGCAGCGTTGAGCCGCAAGTCGGCGAGAGAGCATGACACCCTTTTTCATAATCCTTTCCAAGTCAATACACGCCAATTGACAAGAAAGTAAAAAAGGTAAAAGTTGACGAGGCAAAGAACGAAGCTAACCAAGCAGGTTTGATTACATTGACATCAATACAAGCCGATTCACAGTCATCAATCGTCGTACCTCGGTCAAAGGGAGGCATATCTTGCTTCATGTGGGGTCCTTCGGCTTAAACCCCGCGTTACGAGACCCAGCGATGGCTTCAATCAGAAGCAGGAGGGAAAGCTCACTAGATCGACATGAATTATGACTACGTTGTGGTATGTTCAGGGTGCAATTGTGGTATTGATGGCATGATATTTCACAGTTCAAGGCCTCAAATGGGTATATATATGTATGCATAGTTCTCATGCTTGAACTCATAACGACGGAGCGATTTGTCCACCCACGCACGCCTTGGACGCCTGCTTTCGTATCCAAGCAATACTACAGTGATCCGCCCAAACATAGTCTGTTTCTCATAGATGGAACGGACTAGTTGGTCAATTATTCAGACATTTTCTAACGATTGCGATTGCTCGACCATCTCTTTACCATCACCTCTCGGACTTTGTACAGCTTCAGCGCCTCGGCAATCCCCTGATCCAAAGCCTCCTCAAACTTGGACGGCGGCGGGACATGCACATACACCAGCACCAAGCTCTTGGTGACGTGAGAAAGGACTCGCACCGTTCCGTGGAGCCACTGCCAGGTTTTTTGTGGATTCTGCTTCCCAGCTTCTTTCCATCGGGCATCTGAGTAGGAGGGAATGACAATCAATCCGAACTCGGCGTGGTCAAAGACAGGTCCTCGGGTATAGAGCAGCCAGTCAACGCCAAACTTGATACCGCCACGAGGCACCCAGCCCAGCGACCTGAAGTGATGATAGACAGCATAATGCACCAGGAACTTGTCATCAGGTTCAAGAGCGGTGTCTTCAGGCTCAACTCGAGGAGGGAAGTATGAATATTGTCGGAAAAGCTTCAAGAGATCCAACGAGGATAGATTAGCACCTGATTTAGGGTCCGTAACGGTCAAAGCACCCAGGCCAAAGCTCAGGAAGAAAGCCTCCTCTGGGATGAGCTGAAGGTGTTCCATGTTCTTCAGCGCGGGCGCGGGCGCCTCCGCATCTTCCGTGGTGACATCGCCGTTCAAGATAACTGAACTGGCAGCATCAACATCAGCCAGCTCATTGGCCGTGCCATTCATTGCCGAATGGGTTGGACTCGGGGGGTCGCCAAGCTGGAACGACGTTGATTCAACTTGTGCAGAGAACCGCACGCTCTTCCGGCGCTTCATCCCCTTTCTGCCATCTCCCCCGTTGACCGAGTTCATGTCGACAGTCCCATTTGCTCCATTTTGAGCGGATAACGCTCCATTTAGCCCGCTCATCGAGCTAGGCTCTTGAACACCGTTCGAGGCCAAATCCGGGAAAGTGCCATTAGTGATGTTGTGAACCAATAACCCCATCGCAGATGGATGAACATCCGATGTGCCAAGGTCAGACGCATCTTCGTCAACCTCTTCATCAACCGACTCGTGGGCAGATTCTGCCGAGTTCGGCATAGCCAAAAGGGTTGCAGGGGAGACCGGAGAAGCATGCGTGACGGGAGAAATCGGAAGAGATAACGGCTTTATGGGCTTTGGCTGCACAACGGCCGCCGATGAGTTTGGGAGAGCGAGCAGTGCAGCAGGGCTGACGGGTGAGGCATGGGAGGGCCGAGAGTTCACCAGTGATGTCGGCTTGATGGATCTGGGCTGGGCAATGTCTTTCGACTCCTGAGCCCGCTGCGCCTTTTCCTTGGCCTCAAAGGCTTTGGCTTCTCGCTCCTTCGCTTCTTGTTCTTCTCTGAAACGGGTCTCTCTTATCGCCTCCTGCTCGAGACGTGCTCGCTCCCACTTGGCACGCATGCGTTCCTCACGTCGCTGAACAGTCATGATCTCACTGACATGGCCTTCAGCCAGTCCTTGACGAACCTGCTCGCGCTTCAGCCAATTTGGCTCACTGCGACTGAGGCTACCCTTTCCGTAGAAACCTTGTTCCCACAAGGCACGGGTGGACGCATCATCCGTAATGTGGACGGAAGAAGTAGCGGCAGACCATACTCCGTTATGCACAACTGATGGCTCCGCCTTGGGCGGAGACCAGAGCTGGCCTAGCCACGCATACGCAACATGGAAGAGGGATACGGGGTTGCTTGGATAGAAGGTCGGCAGAGGGAATGTACGGATCGGCGCTGGAAGGGCGTAGATCTGATGCAGATTCGGTCCTCGCTTCTGGGATTGCCGTGGCCCACCGGGATCCGAAGTAGGTGAGGTACCGACAGGCTCTGGGTTTGATGATTGAATCTCAGCCATTTCTTGTCGGGGTCATCTTGGTCTTGACAGAGTCAGCGAGGTTCAAATCTACGATGGGTGTGTCGATTGAACAAAAAGACAAAAAGGGTAGGACGTCTTGTGTTGCTCAGATACCGTTGTAGTCTATAAATCAAGGCCTTCACAGAGTCCAAATGAATGGGTTCTCTAAGCACGTTGAAAAAGGTGTCATCACCGCAACCGGGGGAGTTTCTTGAATGCACGATGGAATTGAGAATGCAGACAGTTTCATTGTGTCTCGGAAAAGGGGAAAAAAAAAAAAAGGTGCTGCACTGCAGCAGAGAGAAACCTACCTGTCTAGGACGTGACCCAGGCACGATGATGGCTGGGAATTGAACCTCGTGGCCATTCAAAGCAACACACTGCTCGACCCTTCAAGGTGAACAATGACAGTTGCTCAGGTGTAAAGCCCGGTTGAGGTGTTGAAGCTTGCACGAGCTTTGAGAGAAAATTTGGAGTTTGTGTGAGGATGATGACGGAGAAAAGAGATTGGGGCTAAAAACTTGAGGTTTTCTTTTGGATTTGGAGCTCCCCACTTTGATGCCTCGTGCGCAAGGCCACTGTGCACTTGGGAACCACCCCATACTAGCACATCTCAATTTAATTACTACCCTGCCCTGGTACAAGAAGGAGAAGGGTGTCAAACTCGAGGCTGACGGGCACTGCCGCTCCTCCTTTGCATTCTTTCGTCTTTCATCTTCACAATGGACTCGTGGAAAGAGCTTCTTGCTCTGGCCTTGTTGATCCTTGCTGGGGTTGTCACGTTGGTCGTTTGCATCGGTGTGCGTTCCATGTAAGTTCTCTACTTGGGCCATCTGTTTTAGTGCCCTCTCTCTGACCTTAGCAAGCTTTCGCAACTTTGCCCGTCGCCCAGATTCTCCAGTCTCGCCCGGCCTCGGACAGAATGCACCTCATGTTACGATAATTCGACCCGTCAAGGGCGTTGAGCCTAGACTTTACGATTGCATTGTCGCGTCCTTCCGCCAGGATTACCCACAGGATAAAATCTCCATACGACTCTGCGTCCAAGATGACTCGGATCCGGCTTACCCGATCCTCCAAAAGGTGGTCGATGACTTCCCCGCGATCGATGCCCGTGTTATGCTCGAAAAGGAAGATTATGCTCTGGGCGATACGGTCAATATGGGACCGAATCCAAAGATCCGCAATCTTAGCCGAGCGTACCGGGAAGCCAAGGGGGATATCATATGGATTGTTGACTGCAACGTCTGGATGGCGAAAGGAGTCCTGGGCCGAATGGTCGATAAGCTCATGGGCTACAAGGTCGGCGGTGGTTCCAAGCCACACAAGTTTGTCCACCAGCTACCAATCGTCGTTGACTTGATCGACTACTCTAAGCCGCTTGCAGCAGACGGTCAATCTCTCCTGGCCTCTTCATCCGGGGAGCATCATGCCTGTGATCTAGTCGACGAGGACGCGCACGACGATGCTCGGATCTGGTCTCAGGGCGGTGGACGTCTCGACGAAATGTTCATGGCCACCTCGCACGCCAAATTCTACAGCGCTATCAACACGGTTGGCGTAGCGCCCTGCGCTGTTGGAAAGAGCAACATGTTCCGCAAGTCTCAGCTTGACCACGCCACCGATGCTGTGCTCAACTCCAAGATCCCCCAGGACAAGAATCTGCCCACGGGCGTGGACTACTTCTCTCACAACATCTGCGAGGACCACAAGATTGGCGAGTTGTTGTGGGAAACTGACTTTCCCGGCTATAGACACCACGGGCTGGTCTGGGGAGACATTGCTGTTCAGCCCATGTCGGGCATGTCTGTCCAAGCTTATGCAGCGCGGCGCTCGCGATGGCTCAGGGCTAGGAAGTACACAGTCCTGTCGGCGACAGTGCTCGAACCTTTTACCGAGTCCTTTTTATTTGCGACCTACTTTTCATTCGCCATCACCACGCTGCCCTACTTCAGCGCGAGCTGGGGCATCCCTCAAACGTGGGGTGCCATGGTATCTAGCTGGCTTGTCACCATCACTCTCTGGATGCTTGTCGACTTTTTCGGGTTCCGACGCTTGCACTCGGGGCTCACCATGGAAATCGACGAGCACACGCCCTGTTTCGCCAAAGGTTCTCTGAATGCAGGAGGACTACAAAGTCGCCGGTTCTTGGAGTTTCTGGCCGCGTGGATTGGTCGCGAGGCACTCGCCTTTCCTGTCTGGGCATATGCAGTCGTTTGTGGGAACACGGTCAACTGGCGAGGAAGATTATTCTACATCCACTGGGACACGACAGTGGTTGCTGTTGATGAGCAAGACGAACGGGTTCGAGAGGTGCGAACGCCTGAGCTCGAAAGGGGGTCGTCGCGTAGCAAGCATAGAGTGGATTGATGGGGAGCATGGAATGGCTAATGATAGGGGATAGATATGGATAGTAATGCATAATGACACGGCTTGAATGCAGTCGGCATGATTAGATAGCGGCAGCATGAAAGGAATAGAATCATCACCGAGTTTGTTTACTTAAAGTTTTCAAACCTGCGTCACTGCTGAGGATGATTTATAAATTTAGTCACACGGCCAGTGAATTACAGCTTTAATTCCATGTCTACATGCAACTCCCAACGTTGGAGTGCGAGCTATAACACGCAAAGCTGGCACGTGATTGGACAGTTTTCCCCACGGCGCAGGCATTAGCAGATGGTTAGCATCTTCCCACTTGACGATGCGGTGCTTTCTAGGATTTGCGAAGCGCAACTCAACCTTTCCAATAGCCAAGCAAATCCCCGCCTTTCAAGTCCCCAAGTGAGTACATCGAGAGCAACGCTTCTCCCTCTACAAAATAGACTATTTGGTTGTCTAACCGTCTTGATCCGCAGACGCTTCTTGTTCGCAATGGCCTCTCCCGCCGATCGTCGACCCCTCGTCATCTGCGGCCCAAGCGGTGTCGGAAAGGGCACGCTCATCAAGCTTCTCTTCAGCCGCCACCCCGATACTTTTACGCTGTCTGTGTCGCACACGACCCGTGGCCCCCGGGACGGCGAGAGCGATGGTGTCGACTACCACTTTGTCACCAAGGAAGCGTTCCGGGACTTGATCTCCAAGGATGGCTTCGTCGAGCAGTACGTCAACGCGAGAGCTGAACCCCCACGCATCGTACTGACCCTTGCGCCCGCAGCGCACAATTTGGAAGCAACCTCTACGGAACGAGCAAGGCGACCATCGAGGAGCAGACAGCCAAGGGCAGGGTTGTGGTCCTCGATATCGAGATGGAGGGTGTCAAGCAAGTCAAAAATTCCAGCATCGACGCACGCTACGTCTTTGTCTCCCCTCCCGACGCCGAGGAGCTCGAGAAGCGGCTGCGCGGTCGCGGAACAGAGACCGAGGAGAGCATCCAGCAGCGGCTTGGTCGGGCGCAGGATGAGCTTGCGTGGGCGCGGACAGCCGAGTTTGACAAGATTCTGGTCAACGATGATTTGGAGAAGACGTACCAGGAGTTGGATGCTTTTTTGTACACTGACAAGACCAGCTGAGGGGAGAACAAGGTATAGACGTGAGGTTTTTTGACGAGTTTGATATGCCATGTCTGACGGGACGGACGTTGTTGTGCAGGGTAACATAAAAGCCTAGACGAGAAGCATGATAGACCGCTAATGACAATAAAGCAACTATGGAATAGTCTTGGTGATTGCTATAACTGAAAATCAAGTCTGATACTATCATCATTATCATTGTACAAACACTGACTGTCAACAGCTATCGTACCCTGGGACAAGCTGTCTTATATGGATGCTTGCATTTATAACCAAGCTTCTCAAGAATTGACCCGCAGGTATTGCAGGCTGCAGCAGGCAGACATTGATACCCGTTGGTGCCATCTCTCGGTGTCAAGTTAATGATTCAAAGAATCTGGTAGGTCATCTTCATACCTCATTTGGTAGGCGTCTGTGGGTTTGTGCAAACCCCTTTCATACAAGGGGCATCAGCTTCAACCTCTGCAACGTACATTCTCCGAGGAAGGACAAGCATATTGCGTATTCTTTGTATCCATTACTCTCTCTCTCTCTCTCAATAGATAGCTACATACCTGGGAATCCTGTCGGTGGTCAAGGGCCATAGAGGCGCAGTTAAATATGCGACCCTGTAACAGACCGGCCAACAGCTGTCACCACTGGCAGCATTTCTACACTTTTGAAACGCCAACTCCAAGATTCTGCCTCGTGTAAGTGGAGATCTGATCATCTATTTAACCGACCGTGTTCCTTGAGGATGTCGAGCCATCTGCTCAGCATCTACGCCGTTCGGCCTATTTTGCATATTCTGAGATCAGGCACGTCAACCAAGCGAACTGTATCTCAGATGGTCTCCGAAAAGAACCGGGAGAGGGAGATTTACCTTGCCTGTAAAGGCATTTTCAAGGGCCCTTATGCCCAGCTCCGTCAATCCAGCCCGGTCCAGCGACGTATCAACACCATGGAGTCCGACACCAACGTCAAAGACGTCCTCCAAAAGTACACAACGGATCAAGTCGTCAAGGTATCGCGTACTCTTCTAAAAGCTGGGGTTTTCGACTCAGAGCAGGCAGCAGTGGCCCATTTCGGCAAAAAGGAGTCCTCGTTGCCGCCCAAGAGTAAGGCTTCCAAGCCTGGTTCTCCCAAGCCAAAAGTTCACAAGTCTACGCCTCAAAAGTCTGAGGCTTCCGGTCCTGGAGCTGTAAAGCTAGAGTACCCTGAAGCCATCTCCTTGGACCTGTCGGGCACTATCTTGACCAATGCTGGCCGTCTCTCCAACATATCCAACAAATCTGTTGATGAGGGCAAGCAAGAAGAGGAGAGTCAGAGAGGGACATTGGAGACCAGTACTGGTTCAGACACCAAGGGAAACCTGGACCGTGAGTCGAGCTTGAAAACATTCTCGTTCTATCACTCTCTGTAGCTGACGAAATGACTGACTATTAGCTGCCATGTCGTCTGTAATGGAAAAGACGACTAACACACCCGTGACCAAGTGCAGTCAAACTGTCGAGGCAACCGATCTCAAAGTATTCCTACCTCTGCCTACTCAGGTTCTTATTCTGTCTCGAGTTCAGACTATCCTGGAGCAAGCGTGCTTTCAGTTCGCCAAGGAAAACATGCCAGATGTTCTCAGCATGAATCATTGGACCTGTCCAGAGGCGGGAGAACTTGACGTCTGGGTGAAGCAATTCCGCAGAAAAGAGAATGAGCTAGCGCGTTTGAGTCGCAGCAGCCTCAAGGATTGTTCCCTCTCTGATCTTTTCCACTCGGCTAGGATGATTCGCAACATCGCCGTCCACCGCAACAGTATTGAAGTGGATTATTTAAAGTCGCTAGTCGACGACGCGGTGAATTTCTGCGCCATTCTGGGAACAAATGATGCTTTGAAGAAGCTCAAGACTATACAAGTCTGTACGGAGAGCCAGATTGCAGAACTTGAGGTGTTCAAGTGTGATCTTGATGAGGGCCTCGACAGCACGCTTGCTGACTTGGCCGCACAGCAAGCCAAACTCAAGGCACTCAGACAAGAGACAATCAAGAAAGCCCACGATGAGCTTAGTGGTCAGTGTTTTGAGGCTTGCAAGAAGCTAGACAAAGTGCTGATAGACAAGGAGATGGGGGCTGCCTTTGAAAAGAATGCACTAGCCGTGTTAGTTACTGTACAACCCATGTTCTGGGAGCGTGCTTGGCACCACTCTGTTGAGCCCTGGAACTCTCTTCTTTCTCCGTTGAGGCTTTTCATCCAAAAGTTTCATCCTCTGGGGGAGTATGGACACGTCAGCAGCATGGTCATTTTGGTACTCGGCCTTGTCATCTCCTTTGCTGCGGGCAAATGGTTAGGGGATAACCTATCTCACCACACATCGTCCCACATTTTCGGTATATCGTCTGTTTAGAGACACTGTTTTGCGGTGGCATGGTCTTTTCCTTGTCAAGACACTTGAGAGTTGGGTACCCATCTGGAATCAGAGGGTACATAGAACCAAGGCCTTGCAGGCAATATGAACCTTGTGCAAAGTAGACATCACATAAAGGATAGAGGCAGATTTTGATTTGTAGGATCAAGCATTCGTATGTGTCACCAACGATATAGGTAGAGTGTGTTGTAGAATTGGCCAGAACGTAAAGTCTGAGAAACAGAACGAAAAAGAAAGAGAGAGAAAGAAGAGAAGAGATAAGAAAAACGTTAACGTGAGTTGTGCCGCCTTGGCCCATTGTTGAGATATTCAGACAAAAAGTAAGTTATAGTAGACTGAGGAAAAGGTTATCGAGTTACGCTGTTCAAAAAGAATTGCATAATTAACCGAGTTGAAGTTCCAAAATGAATTTCTATTCCCAACTTTCACTTCTCAATAGCCGATCAAGTCGTATTATTGATAATTCTTTTCTTAAAAGTTGAGTCTATCTACCGAGAAAGGAGTATATACCCCGTCTCCTATAGAATATAAAGGCTGGTGATTCCACTCAACATCTGTCTTTATAGTCATCTATGATAATCTTTAAGGCTTTGACCTTGTATTCCTGTGGTTGAAACTTGGGAGACTCTATCTGCAGTATAAAGTTACCTTTGCCTCCAGCTACTATTCAGACTTTCAACATCAAGATTACTATTACTGAAAAACGTATTTCTCGGGCAGAAGAGAGTTAACTTGAAGCCAGACATGAAGACTACCAAGGTGAAGTGACAAAGGCATGCAAGCTTTGAATATAGTTTTCTACGCCTATATAATCACCTCGATTCTCCTCCTCTGGTCAATTTCATTCCTCTTCTCTACTCATCTACTCTTCTCCGACTCAAGCAACTTTCCTTGTAGCCCAGACCATCTACCATACCCAACAGCTTCTACCTCTTAGAAAGTAACCAAACAATACTTCAAGACAAACATCTCTGTATGGCAAGTCTTTTCACCAACAGGGAAAGTCATTGCTAACAAGGAGATAGTCAGCTACGGATACGTCTGCTCGCACAAGCCCAACACAGTTCAGCAGCATATCAACACACAGCATATCCCCTTGGTGTGTCCAGATAAAAGATGTGTTCTGATAGCGACATGTCTCTATCCCCAGTTCTGGCGGAAAGGTGCAAAGAGTCCAAGACTGTGGCCTCCAAGGGTGCCACAGTGGAAGATGTCATCGCCTTGGCACCAAAAGGCATGGCCTTTAGCAAGAGGTTTCTTGCATGCCAGCATATCTCAGGCTGCTCCTCTCAAGAGTCTGAACCCGCCGAGTCCCTTGGTTCGGCTGGTACCGACTCCGAGACGGCATCCCATGTGCCGAGGAGAGGCAGGATATCGCCTCCAACGAACCGCAAGGCCAGGGGCATGCCAGGAGCAAGTCACAGGAGCCCCTCTGGTATGCCGTGGACCTGCATAGGCACACCAACGGCGTCTTGTGGAATATCCTTGCCCCCACGTAGCCAGGTACTCATCCTGTCTCGCATGCAAAGCATCTTGGAGCACGCATGCTTCAGGTTTGCCAGGGACTCGATGCAAGAAATCCTCGAGGAAACTGGTTGGACCTGCCCAGAGCTTGGAGAACTCAGCGTCTGGGTACACTATCTCAAACTTGGATCCGACAGGTTGCAGTGTCTGGGGAGGGAGAGGGTCCAAGGCAGGATTCACCTTTCCGGGCTCTTCTACTCTGTCTCGCAGATCCGTCACGCCGCAGTCCACCGTAGAACAATGGACGTCGAGATGCTGCAGACGCTGATAGATGATGCGGTGACGTTCTGCGCCATCCTGGGGGTCCCTGCTGCGTTGGAGGCACTCCAGACCATACAAGCCACCACAAAGGAGCATGTTCAAGACCTTAGCAACCAGCTTCTCGAGGTTGGCAAGAAGTTGGACGAGATGCTCCTTAGCAAGCAGATGGCCCAGTTTAGTCTTGATGGGGGAGAACCATTCATGTTGGAGGATTAAGATGCTGTTCTCGGGACTCCTCAGGTAGAAGAGGTTTTGGAGTCAGTCGGCTTTTGGGTTGCATGTGTCTAAAGGTATATGTAATGATGTCGTTTATAGAAATACAACACAATTCGCATCATTAGTAGATGTGTTGTTCTTTATGCAATCTGCAACCTCAGTCTCTTAGGCAATATGTAAATACCCGTCAGTGTCCCGCTTCTTTATTACTGTGTTGATTTGTCACAGCCAACCGGACTCTGGATATTCTTCCTCTAGCATGGTTCCCAATACCTAACTGCATATATGTTGAGTCTTGTAGCTTTCTGGAAACAGTGGATCGCGATTCTAAATCAAAAGACCCTTCGCTGTATAGTCACCCGTATGTCCTTGACTGGCTTCTTTACTCCGGTCCCAGGTATCATAGTAGGCAGTTCCCATTTCCCACTCGCCGGGCTAATATCCCAGAGGCTCACGACAGCCGCTCCGAGGGAGATGATCTCCTTCTCCGCGAATGTTCGCCCCTTGCACATGGCAGCTCCAACGCCCCAAGGCTTGAGTCTTCCATAGCGTGCGGTCGACTTCCCCGTCTTGGGATCCGTATCGAGGAAGCGATCAGGAACAAACTTGTGAGGGTCCTGATAGACGGATGGATCTTGGTTGCCGAGCGAGAGCGGCACGGAGATGAATGTGCCCTGGTTGAGCTTGTGCTTGAGGTCTCCGTCGTTGATGCTTATGGGTCGAGCAACGTAGCGGATAGATGTTGGCTCGTTGACCATTCGATACGTCTCAAAGATGCAGGCTTTGACAAGCTGACAATTCTTGAATAGACCCGAAAAGTCCATCAGAGCAATCTCCGGACCATCTTGGTGAGACAAGCTGACATGGGGAGAAATCTCATCTCTGATGCGCTCAAGCAAACCAGGAGTCGAGTAGACGTACGTCAAGAACCAGAAAAGCACAGGCTGCGTATTGGCATTGAGACCCCAGAAAGTACCGAGATCTGCTGCAGCACGTTCCGGAAAACTCCAGCCATCCCTGTTGTAAATCCTGTTTCGTTCTTGCACGACAGTACTGACATCTAGCACATCAGGATCAGCGCCATAATCAGCTGTCTCTCCCTTTTGATACTCGTCAACGCGTCGATAGACGCCCTCGATGTGACTGATGATTCGTGCTCTGGCTTTTAACCCGTCCTGCATCGTCTTGAACGGTGCCCATTGGGGAATACCAATCATGAGAAGAGGAAACAAGTCATTGTCAAACACCCAAAAATCACGCAGAAGCTCAGAATGCCTGTCGAGAAAATCCTGGCCGTAGAGAAGAGGGATCGCCATACAGGCGCCAAAGTCTCGAACAAGGCTCTGCAGATTGGCCTCAACCTTGCCAGGGGTGCCCGGCTGTTCCGGCTGGACAAGTTTGACATCTGCAGCGAGCTCCCATCGTGCCATTCCCTCAACAGCAGAGGAGAAGGTGACGAGTGAAGCACCTCGTTGGGCGACACGGGATCTCTCCACGGCAGCTGTAGATGCGGCGTCGTTGAGGAATACCCGTTCAAGCGGTAGAACGAGATCTCTCATGGACTTGTCCATCTTTGTGTGTGCATTCGCAGAGTCTTGGCAGCCAAAAACACGAGAGCAGAGCGTGTGCTGCACCGGCCCAGCGTCGAATGTGTGAAACGACTGGGCCAGAAGACGGTCTACGCCGGGGAGATCAGCTAGGACCTGGTGCTTCGACGTGATGCCAAAGACGGAGCCCTCGTAGCGTCTCAGGAATGAACTTGTCGGCCAGTCAGTCAACTGTGCGATGCCCGTTTCCGCTACCAAAGACCTACTAGATACGCCGGCCAAGACCATCTTCCCGTAGAACAAAGCCAGCAATGGCAATCTCAATCGTGGCCCAGACCGGGAATGTTATGTATGGCTTCGGCCTGGCGAGCAGCTTGCTAGAGACGACCATGGCCAACAAGGCCAGGCCAAGCTTGTAAACAAGGTTCAAAGAGCCCAGGGACCCTGAGAGGGACCCGAGAAGCGATCCCGTGTCCATTGGAGCAGGAGCAGTTCCAGTGTCGTAGTTGAGGCAGCTTTCTCTGTCTCACCATGTTGAGCCTGAGGGCGGGTTATATAGTCTGCACCATGAAATTGCATTCCTACTATACTCGTCATGATTGGCCTGGCCAAGGCAATGGTCACATAGCGTCCAAGCGATGCATTTAGCGTTATTCAAAGAGGCTAAGGAGCGATCCTTGGGCCGGGATAGATGGCAAACACTATTCTCTAGCCTCTCATCTTCAGAAAGGACTAAGCTGCACTCAACGCTTCTAATGTACCCCTCGGGATCTTGGGTTATTAGAAGAGGGTAGTTGATATTGATTAGCCTCTTTCTAGTTTTTATATTTTTTATATTTT
>JABFAK010000330.1:0-75312 GCA_013266265.1 Fusarium sp. NRRL 66182
GGGAAAAAGCGCGGAGACAAGGGGGGGGAGGGAAAGGAAGCCCAGGCCAGCCCAGGCCAGTTGAGTTTGGTCCACCTGAGTGATGAAAGACCGGGGGGGGATTGGTAGCAGCAGCGCAAGACGCTCAGTAACTGGTAGGTAGCGGATAGTGTGATGCAACTACTGAGGAAGAACAGAATAATAACAACAACAACNNGTAGCGGTAGCGGTAGCGGTAGCAATAGCGGCAGGGCAGACGTGACGCGGGTCACAGTCCCGTCAGCACAGCACAGCACAGCACAGCAGAGAATCAGGGGAGTCGGAGGACAACCAGGGCCTGATCCAGCAGCAAGGGTACCTCGACACTATAACAAAGGCAATCAACTGGACTGCAAAAAGAAGAGAGAGAGAGAGGTATATCAATCAATGATGGAGAAAGGAAGACAGAGATGGTTGAACATGCAAAGATTGGAGAGCCACACTCTTTAGGGCCTCGAATGTACTGGCTATCGGGAAATGAAGGGCGATTTTTAACCCCCTGCCCCTTGTTCGAAAACTAATACCTAATTAGCAGGGTAGGTACTGTAGGTAGAGTTATCGATCCAACTCCAGACTTTGTGACAGGGTGGATTGCGAAAGATGCCGGGCAATTTCGACAAGCCGAGGCCGTGATTGGATCCGATTAAAGTTGATAAATCTGCCCGCTTGAGGGTTGTTTCGTTTCGACTCGACGTGTTAAGATTGAAGATTGTATGGTTGAATTGGGTGGATGCTTCTGAAAGTACGGATACAAGCAGCGAAACCTGTGCCGCCTTGCGTGCGGACAATCTCCAACTTATCTGGGCTTTCCAGCCGTCTTCCCAGCATCCGGGCGACCGCAGGAATGTATTCCTCCTCAATATCGCTGGGACTGACTGTCTTGAAAGACCAGCCCAGCCCAGCCCAGCCCAGCCCAGCCAAACCCATCGCTGCGACCAAGGCAGAGGCGCCTGGGGCAGGAATTCTTTAGCCTCAACCGCGTTGTTTGAGGTTTGGCTAGGGTCGATCCTGGAGATAGCTATTGGCTGGCTGCAGGGGCCGACGAAGCGGCCTCGACTCCATCGTGGGAGTTTCATGGATGGCATCCTGGCTGTTCCAAGCATGGGGCCACGGTTCGAACGGTTTCCTCGCGTGCGCCTCTTTGAAGGATGGCAGGACAATTTTGTTCTTGTGGCTGGTAGTCTATGTATTTAATTTGTGCACAACATTACCTAACTAGAAACATCGAGTGCGTTTCTACTCCGTAGTTATAGCCATGCAATTTTTAATACCGTTACTCCCGTACTCGATTAAGCATTTCTACTCCCTCAAAGATCTGCCCTTGACACTCTACAATGGCTTGCATCCGATCTCAACGGCAGCTGATCGTCCTACCGTTGGATCGACAATGCTTATCACAACCAGAGCTATGGATCCGTGCGATGGGGCTTTGTTCTTGACTGTAGCATTACGAGTAATTACATATGTAGTTATGTCTCTTCTTTTTTTCGAGTGCTTTGCGGCAGTTATCGTCACTTCCCCTGGCAAACCCAAAGTCCAAGTCGCAACCGGCTGCCTCTCTATCCGTCAAAGCCCTCAAGGTCGCTCTCAATTAAGATTCGACGTTGCACACATCCATTGTTTGTGCCTGTGCCTGTTCCCAGACTGAAGCCAAGGGGCTTTGAAACTCGGCCTTCCCCTGCACCGGGCGGGTCTTACCCCTGGAGCCCTCGAAACCCAACGATATCCGTCATGACTAATTCATCTCGATTCATCCTTCCGAGTACCACGGACTCAGCCACGCTATGGGCTTTATACTGCAAAGTCTTTTGCTCCGTGGTTCTTTCATGTGCATCAACGCGTGGCTTGTCTTTGTCCTGAGATCGGCTGGTAGATCGCTTGAGCCTTGCGCTGACAGCGCAGCATTGGTTGTGGAGCGACTCCATTCACAAAAAGCTTAGGCTGTGTGGCCTTGATCCAACGGTCGCTGGTGTGTCGCTGATCGCTCACAATTCCCAAAGCTAGTGTCTCTGTCAGGGCGATGCCCAGACTGATCTCGATAGATGTGTTGTGTCTATGATATCTTGCTTAAAGCTATCATGGTTGTTGGGCATATCATGTTCCGCTTGACAGCGATAGAAAGGTACATGTAGTGGTGGCGAATGCCGGCGCTTCTTGTTCCTTCGCTGACGAGCTGCTAAGAGCGGTTTGTCACAATGACATGATATGAAACCAGACTATACTTAGCGTCAGGAACAGCATAAGCCAACGGATACAAGCTCCAGTCATGGCTGTGTGAACTGTACGGTCAAGAGGCTCAAACTTTGGGCGATTAAGTAACCAACCTTGCCCGACCAATGACGGTATTGCCTAACACTATATTGTATCTTACTGCTGGCGATGTTGAGGATCAAGTAGCATTGCCAGAGGGTATTAGACTTGTCTGCTAAGGGCTGAGGTTTACCAAGCTAACAAATGTACATACCTAGTGCAGTAGTAAGAGAATAATTGACCATGGCTGTTTGAGCTAGATGTAACCCAACAAGCGTGTTCTCGCAGCTATTCCACTTGTCCAGTAGTTGTTGCACATTGGCTTCTACGACTTACGCAAGGTATGAAACAGTCTTCTGAAGTGTTGTAGTCTGAAGCATATAAAAGACGCATCAAGATATGTTGAGTGGAACGTCCAAGGCCAGCCTTTTCTCTGGCTCGAAACCATATTAGAAACACATTCGAGACATCAAAGACTTGGAACGTCATATTGTATCGTAAGCGGTATATGAAGGAAAACATTTATAATTCTTTGTTTCGTCTGTATGTCTCTTACAGATGGCGGCCAGGGTATTTGTGAGTATGATACGGGTATCGAATCGGCATACCAAGATCCGAAACAACGTTCTCACACTGCTGACACCAATTCAATGGAAAGCGCGCTTCTTCGGCATGAGAATAACGGAAAATTTTAGTGGTGTCAAAGTTTACTGAACGTTGTTGCCAGATGGTAATGTGACGGTCAAAACATCACTCTAACACGAGACTGCAGCTACAACCTCCTTTTCACATCTAGTTAATGAAGCACACCTGACGTATCTCGGCAGATGTCAGCAGAAATAGGGTTAGCAGTTTGTTATGGTGAGCGTCATAGATAGCAAAAAGGAGGATTGTGACTCTTGACACCTGGGTATTATATTTGTCAGACAAAGGTCAATGCTTCCCCTTTTCTGGAAGGGAACAGGAGTCCTTTCTGCAGCAATCGTCCAGTTACAATCGATGGTGATGAAGTAACTTCGCCATGTCGAAGATATTCAATAAAAGGGGGTGGCATCTTTGTCGGTTACGTGCGTATCATCAGAATGACCACTACGTCGATGTAGAATTGGGAGTTGTGTCTTTGATGTGGAGCTTTGGACAATAAGTGCCACAACTGAGTGGCAGAGTAGTCCCCATAGAATGCGATTGGATCAGTCGAGGACGTGAAAGTTCGAACATATCTATGTATTGATATGGTTAAGCTTCAAGCTTGCGATTTAGGGTGCTGATTGTGGCATTTCGTGATGGTAGAACATGGTAATGTATCTTGCATCCATGACCCAGGACTTCCACCCAGGCCGTATACGTCGAGTCTCTAGAGAACCATTATGGTACGCTAGAAAAAAAAACAAATGGCGCTGGGACTTGGCTTCTCTGGTTGTCCCTTGTTGCTGGTTTTAGGCGGTTCGCATCAATCATCATTCATCCCGGGTATCTTCAGTATGCCTTCATAATTCTTCCTCAGCTTCCAACTCCCGTTCTGCTCTTCTCACATGGCGTTCAACAACTTCTACTCGGGACTCTAGATCGGCCATGGCTCTCGAGTTGTCGAGAACACCCACCTCGTACCAGGATCGAATCGCCGTTTCGCTTCGCTGTCGAAGATGGGCGATTTCAGCAGCTTGTGCAATCTGGGTCGCTTCGATCGCTTTCATTCTATCCTGCAACGCAACAAGAGCCGCACTTTCTGAAGGATCCGGAATCGGGCTATCCTTGATGGCGGTGAGAGAGGATAGAGTAGCAGGAAAGGCGGAGGCTGAAGCTAGAACGATGGATTGGATGGCGTCGGTAGATAGTTGTGACGGAGGCTCAGAGGGATCGGGCGCATGGAAGAAATCAGGATGAGCTCTATCTACAAGGTGTAAGCATGGGTCCAGAATTTCAGCTTGGCTGCGACATACAGATCTTCATGAGTTCTCCATAGACGCGAACGTCAGATACGAGAGTAGAAAATCGCCGCTCGAGCTGGCCGAGTTGATCGGCTGCTGAGCGGTCTTGGACCAGTGCTGGCGATTGGAACTGGCCATAGAGGAGATGTTCAATACGGAGAAGCCGCGGCTCAAACAAATCGAGAGTAGAAAGGGTCGTGTCGTCCATAGTGGTGGCCATCGTGACATAGAGCGCGCGGCATAAGCGCGGGACCTTTAGATAAGGTAGTGTTTACTGTCCAAGGTGTACGTCGGCAGAGATGGTGGATGCGGTCAAGGGCGGAAGTGGGGGGGTCAGGAGGATGTCATGAACTTGTGAGACCTGCAGGAATCTTGTAAAAAGCAGCGCATTAGGTCCAGACACTTGAGTAAAGGGCATATTATGGAGGAGATAGGAAGAATGAATGCAAGTATTTAATGTTGGATTTTTATCAATATTCTAGATGCCGCTCCTCATCATGGACGCAAGCTGAAGAACGTTCTCTCACATATGCCCCCTGAAAGCCTTGAAGCTATTCCCCAGATTAGAGCCCATGGCTTGTCCGTCATGACCCCTGATTCGTCAACCAACCTTCTTGGCGCAGGTCTATTGGTCATATATGCTCGGCATAACGCTCCAGCAGCTCCCCGTTCTTTATTTCCAAGGATCGTGGCAGGGCAGGAAGGAGCCCTCGTGTCAGGAATTCATCTCCTGATCAGCACTTCTGCTTGTTTCTTCCTCCTACATCTCTACATGGTACATACCTACCTATCAACCACAACAGCCTCGTTGGTACCTCGCTCGTGACTCGCCGTTGAGTCTGTCGTGATCGGAGTGTTGAACCGTTTGCCGGGGGCCTTTGTGCCGCGGGACGGTGACGGTGCAGCAAGAGCCAAGCACCCAGCAGCAATCGGATTGACGCAATCTTGCCCGGTCTAGGGCTGGTTCTTTCGCCTCGTGCCAGCCTAGTCAGCAATCGGCTTTGGAACCCGGGGAAACAGCGATAACGAAACGACATACCTTCAGCTCGCGACACTATCACTACCTTATCTACCATACCGTTCGTTACTAGTACTACCTCGCGATCCTGACGAATATCGACATCACAGAGCATCATTCCACCGTGTAATGACGAATTACTCAACTATATCTGATGGAAACACTTCTAATACAAGAAGTGCCGGCGACATGTCTAGGTGAGGAGATACGCACGCCCGCCGACACCGGCCATGATTATCTTGGTCGTTGACAACTGACTCCTTAGACCTCGACGTCGCGGTCACAAAGATGGCGGCCATGGCGGCCAGGCCACTACGATCAGCAGTGTCGTTAACCTGCTAAATACAAGTATGCATGATGTCTCTCGCCGGCCGAACACGATGCTGATACAGCCTCCTAGTTGTTGGAGCTGGCACTCTCGCCATGCCCTCTGTCATGTCCCACATGGGAATTATGCTCGGCGTTTTGATGATTCTGTGGTCCGGATTGACTGCCGCCTTCGGTCTTTACCTCCAATCTCGATGCGCTCGATATCTCGAACGAGGATCCTCCTCCTTCTTTGCCCTGTCGCAAATCACCTACCCCAACGCCGCCGTTATATTCGATGCGGCAATCGCAATCAAGTGTTTCGGGGTTGGCGTGTCTTATATGATCATTATTGGAGATCTGATGCCTGGTGTGGTGTTGGGCTTCCTCAGCAATGCTAATAGCGCCCCATATTTGGTTGACCGAAACTTTTGGATCACAGCGTTTATGCTCATTATTATACCCCTCAGCTTTTTGCGGAGGTTGGATTCCCTAAAGTATACCAGTATTGTCGCGCTGGTCTCTATCGGTTATCTTATTGTCTTGGTGATCTACCATTTTGCATCTGACAAGCATGCCGACCCAGGCAGCATTCGGGTGGTCCATTGGGCGGGAGCGATTGAAACATTGAGCGCTCTGCCCGTTGTTGTTTTTGCCTATACCTGCCACCAAAATGTATGTAAACTTTAACTGTTCTCCGATCTTCGCTAACCAGTCAGATGTTTTCTATTCTTAACGAACTGAGGGACAACTCCCCCGCGAGCGTTGTTGGGGTTGTCGGCACAAGCATTGGTTCTGCTGCTTCCATTTATATCGTAGTGGCCATTACTGGCTACCTCACCTTTGGCAATGCCGTCGTCGGCAACATCGTCTCTATGTGTGCGTAGACACGCCCTGTTTCACTCTGGTTCAAGCTGACAAAGATAGATCCTACTGGAGCTGCGTCGACTATTGGAAAGGCTGCAATTGTCGTTCTTGTCACCTTCTCAGTCCCCTTGCAAGTTCATCCTTGCCGAGCTTCATTGGATGCCGTTTTGAAATGGCGACCAAACCGCAACTCATCGAACAATGGCCGGACGGCGGCGCCGCTTCTTCCCACACCTACTGCTGGCGATCACGGAAGTGGTGCCCCAATGTCCGACCTTCGGTTTGCGGTGATTACCACCTTTATTCTCACATTCGCCTACATGACTGCTCTCTCAGTCACCAGTCTCGACCGTGTGCTAGCCTTTGTCGGTAGCACTGGATCAACATCAATCAGTTTCATTCTGCCAGGCCTCTTTTACTACAAAATCAGTAACCCCGATAGTATTCACCACCAACGACTGGTTAAGGAGGACGATGATATCGATGAAGACTCTCCAACATCAGATGTGGAAGAGTCTGCCGCACTGGCTCAGAGCACTACTAGCGTTCGCAGCGGTGTGAGTGTCGCAAGCAACGTTAGCACCCGCAGCAGCCGAAACTCCTGGCGATGGCGCCGAAAGTGGCGATGGGACCTCGAGCACATCGAACATCACCACCTACGCAGACTAGCACTCGCCCTTGCCATCTACGGAACTATTGTCATGACAGTGTGTCTTGTTTTAAACATTTTCTTTGTTGCCACTCATTAAACTGTACTTTTTTCTTTTTCTTACGGCCTTACGGGGATGACATGCTGGATAAAGGCGTTGCAAGACGGTAGCATATGATGTTTTTTTTTTTACAGCGAATTAGCTTTATAGATCGCTCAAATGTGTTTAGCTAGACATGGTATTGGGTAGCGTTTCAATAAAGTTAAATAATAGCGACAAATGACATCTGGCTCTGGTGACTTTAAGACGATTCCATCGTATATATCATACAGTTTCTCTCCCCTGAGAGCGGTACTGGCCCTTGATAGTCTGCCGAACAACCCCGGCCTTTCTTGCATCATCTCAACTCTCCAATTTCCTGCCTCCGCTCAGATTGGGTTTAACGTACTCAAACCAACGCCCTGAAATGCTTTTTTACATATCCTACATGTTTCCGCAGACACTCTCAACGAAGCGTGACATCTTTCTTCTGTAAAGTCCCCTTCAGTTCGTCCTTCTTGGGGCCAAACTGCTTCTTTGGCAAGATGCCCACCATCGAGAGTAACCTCCATGCCACGTCTGTAGGCTGTGCACCAACTCCGATCCAGTACCTCGCGCGTTGGCTGTCGAGCTTGATATCTTTGTGAAGCTTCCCAGAGTTGTCGTACGGGTCGGGCTTGGGAATCGGGTCGTATGTGCCGATGACTTCGAGCGGGCGGGAGTTTCTCGCTGTCCTGCAGAATCGTTAGTGGTGTTGTCAATTGGGCACGTGTTTGGCGGGAAACGCACCGAGCATGGGCAATAACGATATTGTAAAAGGGCTGGTTTCGGCGCCCAAAGCGAGCGAGGCGGATCTTGACAACCATAGCGGCGATATCTAGGGGGGGGTTGACGACCACGACGATATAACAGTCGAATGCTGCTATTCAGAAGGATGGGCAATTTCGACTCGGGATCGGGGGTTAGTTTTGCCGATGTGGCTTATACTTTCCATATCGAGCTGGGTGGGGACGGGAATAGTGTGGCTTCTCGAATTCCAACGGCTGAAGAGCACCTGCTCAGTGATGTCAGTCCCTGGACTTTTGCAACATTTCATGACTGACGACATTTCAGAACCACCCAGCTCTTGCATCAACCGAATCATACACCAGTTCACTGCTGTTGGAATTTATCACAAATTCTTACTAGCTACCATCAAGACTACGATATTCAAAGACATTATGGCGATCAAGGTAGGCAGTGAAGAGCCTATGAACAAACTTGTTAGAGCTCAGTCATTGACAGGTTTAGACACTGGGTGCCAAAGCTGCTGCTGCTCTTGACCAAGAACTCATGAGCACTGGTGCATTTTCACTTGACCAGCTTATGGAGCTTGCTGGACTTGCTGTTTCGCAGGCCGGTAAGTGAGCAACCTCGGCTTGCGTGAGATTTCGAGTTTCCTCTTCCAGCTTCAAAAGCTCACTTAGCTCATGCCATGCCATAAGTTGAAACGGCTGGGATCACTGACATTGCCAGTCTACCGCCTTCAGCCTCTTGACGGTGGCCGTAGGATTCTAGTCGCCTGTGGGCCTGGCAATAACGGTATGCCCCTTTTACTTGATCACAAGATGGTCCTATAACCAAATTTAAGGTGGTGATGGACTGGTGGCTGCCCGTCATCTCTATCAGTACGGATATAGCCCGACCATTTTCTATCCGAAACGGAGCAAGAATGATCTTTATCAGGTAAGATGCTGCGCTCATTTGGTTTTCACCATGTACTTTTCACTAGGGATGGTTGGATATTGTCTTTTGACCTGTCCCGAGGAGCGTTGTCCCTTTGAATCTACTGTTGTCGGTATTTCTCTTTTCGTGTGTTCTACCAGTACTGCAGGAATTGTCAAGCGGCAACAATCATAATCTCATACTGAGAACTTGGTATATCCAGTCATTTCACACATATCTCGTTATATCCCACACCACGAGAAAATCGTGAACTAATCGTGAACTTAGCGACTCGCGAAACAACTCGAAGACCTTGAGGTCCCATTCGTCGATGACTTTTCCTCGGCACTGACCTCGACAGATCATGTTGTCGATGCGATTTTCGGTTCGTGATTACTCTCCCCGCCCTACGCCGGTGGCTTCTAACCGTCCGACCAGGGTTCAGCTTTTCAGGCGAAGTTCGAGAGCCATTCCCTGCAGTGATTCAAGCTCTTCAAGACACCAAGCTGCCGGTCACATCGGTTGATGCTCCCTCGTCGTGGGATATCGAGGAAGGCCCTCCAGCATCTGGGCTTGGGAGCTCTTTCATGCCTACAGCTCTCATTAGCCTGACGGCGCCAAAGCCACTAGTGAAGCATTTCAAAGGTCGACACTTTGTTGGAGGACGGTACGTACCAATGCAGCAGCAGCATCACCTCAAGGCAACTGACTCTCAGAACAGATTCGTAACCCCGTCAATTGCGAAGAAATTCGACTTTGAGATTCCGGAGTATAAGGGTATTGACCAAGTCGTTGAGGTTGAAGTTACTGGACAGAAGCTCTAAGCGACATGGTCGGAGCGGCGATGTTTAGACAGGGGAGCAACCAGTCACCTCCCTTCGTCGATCTTTCGAATAGCAACGGATCACATGACCCGGCAACCTCCTCTCAAACTATTCGGACAAACTGGGCTTGGGCAATGTCCGTCGCGCATGATTTTCCTCAGAAATACCAGGCCTTGCGGACATATAAACAATGGCGGATGGAAGAATTGACAAAATTCAACATAGACGAGATAATCTTTCCCGCAGACGTGGCATGCAGCCGAATGCTGCGTGCACATTTATCGTGAGCTCGAGTTTTGTCGTTCAAGTTCGGATAGGTGATGATCAACGTCGACAACTGAGAAGGGTGAGACCTGCACCAACAACATGGACGATGACGCAAAGCAAGGGTGAGTGAAGTGAAAAAAGAGATAGGCTGACAGTTTCGACAGGTGAAAAGATATTGATGATCAGTGATCAGCAGTAGCGAAACAGCTGTCTGTTGAAGATGACTGGGTACGGCTGATATAAAGAGTGTGGCGTCGAAGTTAAAGTGACTATCAGTTTGGAAGGAAGGCCCAAGAAGATACAGAAGATACAGACAGCTCTGTGGTTGCCACTGCGGCCCAGCGTGTTCAGGGGGCTCTAGGGGTTGCAGGGACCCAGCTGGAGCTTAAGAGGTAACGAGACAAGTCCAGGCTGGGTTGGCTGTGTCGGCTTTGGGCGACGTTACCAAGCAGGCTCGTGGCAAAAGAGGGACATGATGACAAGCGGATGGTGCCGTACTGACGGTACAGGTACGAGACAGGGAAAGGGGAACAAGAGCATGCGACGACGAGACATTTTGAGGAAAATGGCATTAAAACCGTGTGCGTCCTCCGACATATGGTGAAAGACACCACCTTACCTTAGGCTTGTCTGATCCAATTCGAGAGCACCGGAGAGCCAAGGAGCCGGAGCATTTGCTCCTTGACCCGCATGATAGGCGGGGGCGGCAATGCAGCGCTTACAAAGTATGGATGGATAAACGAAGGCCAACAGGATCCGCTTTTTCTTGGAGAGAAGGAGTTCGCGGTGAACCAAGGTGAGAGCCAAGGTACAGTAGTAGTTTGTCTGTCTGTTTGTTTGTTAACTGGGGGTTTAACTGTGGTCGATACTTGGGTTAACAGGCAGGCAGGCTATCGGCATTTCTGGCGTCGGCCGGTCCATCGGAGCCGCAGCACTGTTACATGCGTACATCACACACTGTTGGATCCAAATCGAAGGATCGAGCATGTGCTCGTGCCTCGATGGATGATGGCTCCGTCACACAACGGTACGGAAAGTTCGGACGGGCCCGTTGATTAGCGGTTTAATATGAAATGTTTAGCATGTATGCATGCTTGTTTTGCTTGCGCGCGCTAGCACGACTGCACTGGATTGAATTGACTCCAGGTACCGCAACGCTACAACCGTCAGGGTCCTCGCGGTGGCCCGCGATCCCGGGACCCACGATCGTGGATGGAGCTTTTTTGCGGCAGATCGAACGGCGTCGTGTCTTTGACTTGACTGGTCCGAAACCTCGAGTACCCTTTTCTGGCCTTTCAACCCCGACTTTAAATCACCCCATTCGCAGCGACGCTAACGATGTTCTATCGCTTTCCAGTATGCGGACATGTGCGCCACAGGCCGATTTGACATGGGCATCAGCGAATTGACGAGCCAAGAGAGCGGTCGAGACCGTAAAGATGCCTGTTGATGCAGGTTCTATGGGTTCCCGATCGCGACCCTCAGGAAGCTGCGCGTACCTTTCCTCGAGATCGGGAGAACAAGACAGCCTCGCTACACGGCCACTGCTTTCGGTGACGCCGGCAATGGCACGTTTCTTTTTCCAACTTCTGTTGGGCTCGGCAGTGGTTGATGGATGGTGGGTCACTCTGTGGCGTTGGCGTTGTTAAAAAGCCCTTTGAAGTGTTCAATTGGCACAAAATTCAAGGGACCTTTCGCGCTGATCAAAGTTTGTGCGTAGATAAAGGTGCGGGTTGAAGATCTTGTTCCGTTTACGGTCAGAACGTCCGTCCGTCACAAGCTTTGACAGGGACGGAGCCACTCTCAGCCACGGGATATTCTGTGAAACGGCACGTTAGTGGCGAAGCCTTTTCTCGGCTCCATGCTCGGAATTTGATGCATCGCATACACATACATTCACCACCCATTGGCGTGATTGCTGTGAGTACCTATGTATGTACGCATGTATGCGAACTTGCTATGCAAGTAAGGGAGTGATTGGTTCAGTGTTTTATACCCTTTGATGTGTCCCTGCTGACCGCTGCGCGTCGAGATTTTGCCCCAGACACTGCACGGTAACTAGTGCAGTCTTCAATCACGGAATACAACAGGGCATCGTCAATTTGAGCACGATTTCGCATAAGAAGACAATAGACCAGCGACCGGAGGCCTTCCCACCGATGTAACTGGCTCACATTTAGATCTGTCGTTGGACGGGCTTTAGAGCGGCCATACCAGCCAGCTCGGAGAGGGTCGTCCGGGAAGTGCACTACCTCATGTATCATCACGGGTAAATAACCCGTCGCAGCCATGGCATGCAGGGTGCTCGTTCCACAGAAATCGCATTGGCAGGGTCCTCTTTTCTTTCTCTTTCGCTTGGTTCTTTCTTTTCCATTTTCTCTCAGCGGAGAGTTTTCTCCTCACAAGCCAAGACCCAATCAGACCCTAGAAGGACGAGCCGGAGCTGACTCCGGCTGGGGTCTACCGTCTTGGAGGGTTTGGAATTGTTGGCGCTATTGAGGAAGCGGCAGGGACCCCAGTACTATATAGACGTTGGTACCTGCTATCCTATCCTATCCTATCGCAAAACGGAAACGTCCTATGGGCACATACTGTACAGTCTCGTGCTGCATGTAGATACTGTGTGGTCCAATGCAACCGGGAGGTGGGGTAAAGTCGTGATGATCTTTGAGATGCCTCATTGACGTCATTATAGCAACTGCCGCTGTTCGCGTATTCACGAGAAGATTCTATGCATCTATATGTATTATGTATATACCCAGTATCTATGCTTGGGATAATTTTGCTCCCGGCTGCATGTGATAAAGAAACGTCTAGAAGAACCGGCCACGAAGCCTTGTAGTTGCAGACCCTGGCATGCAAACCTCTTTGACACGCATACAGCATACACATGCATACGTGCATACGTGCATACGTGCATACGTGCATACGTGCATACGTGCATACGTGCATACGTACGCATAACCTTCTATCTTGCCTTGCCGCTTACCGGGTTGTTCGTATCGCAACGCTCCACCCCCACAGAGCCCTACTACGCTGCCCTATGCATGCATGCATGCATGTACAATGCTGACACTCGTCGAATTCTTAGTTTCTACATCGACCTGCGACGCGGATGCGGATCCTCTCGGAGCTATCACTCCTCTCCAACGCCTTCCAGCATACCAACCGACGAAACCAACTGCTGGGGTTCTTTCGCTTCCAGCAACGGGGACAAGCTTCCGGTGAGGCCAATTCGACGATATGGTCAACTTGACCGCAGGCTTGTCCGGCGAGGCGGACGCTGCGGCAGTGGCTCTTGGTGAACACGAGGGTTTTGCGGCACTTGGGGCACCTTGACGAGTGGATCTGACACATTGTGAGGCTTGTCAGGTTGACGAGAAGCTAATCCCTTGATGGTAAATACTGCGAGGAGATTGCGCGGCTGCTGGAGATGTATCTTGTCTTGGGACACTTTGCACATTGTCGTTGGACGAGAGGACCGAGGACTGTCATTACGAAGGACCGACTGATCCAGGAGGCGAACCGAGCATTGCTGACAGACAAAGGATCCATGAGGTTTGTAGAGGGAGCCCAACAGTGATGGAGTTGGGCTGTGGATAGAGTGACAAACAACTTTGGTTTGAAAAGCACTCAAAAAGTAGAGGCACGAGATGAAAGGAACCACGACGGACCTGTTTATGACTCACCTTGGGCCCAAATCATTGAGATGGAGACCTCATCGAACGGGGTTGGCTGACGCTCAACATTGATAATGTTGCTCTTCTCACTTAGTCCAGCTGGCTACGGAACAAGCTCCGGCTCTGCTCAGACGGTTTGCCTTGTTTGTATTAGTGTTTAGTAGCACGTTGCTAAACTGACAAACTGATAATCCACCATGGTGAATACCATATGGTTGTGTAGAAAGCGGCCGTTGACGTTGTTGCTTGGCGTATTCGTGCTTGACATTGATTCTTATTTACCAGCTCTACGATCTAACGCTGACTAAAGGTAAGAAGATATTGAAATCAAGACTGCTGGGGATGTGCCCCTGAATCATATAATTAGACTTGAAATATAGGAAGGGTCTCTGAAAATCATGTGGAAGAATTTCAAAACCTCTGGGTCTCGTATGTCCCGTCGTCCAAGGCTTACTCGAGGATATGTTTGTTCTGTGATTACTAAACACGTTTCTTATTCAACAATGCTCCTGGGATACCAAGAAGACGCCGAATGAAGAAATGCAATCTTGGTTAACCCAGGCGTCAAGATATTGCCCAAAAGTACTATGCTGCAACCCATTATAGAGATTTGAATTCAGGAGGCAGAGGCGCCAAACTATACGCCTTGACCAGTCACAGGCTATTCAGAGACCATGACTGACCGTACAGGAAGATTTGTTGTTCAGAGATGACGAGACAGACTCTCGTTTGAATCAAATGAATCAATCATGAAGCAAAATACTCGTAGTTGCCAGATGACCATCTCGGTCAACATTGCAGTGACATGGTACTAATGGCGATGACTTGAAACACGATATATAAACCCCATGGTTGAATAAATATGCGTCAGTTCTCTATGGCTCGCGATAGCAGAGTGAGCAGTGGACGGGGTCCTGGGTTTATTGCAGGTTGCGCCGCGTCTCATGGGATCAGTGTGCTTATCCCCAAGTTATACTCCGTTACCAGTTGAAAAGGATGGCGGCCCATGCTGTATTAGGAAGAGAGATCATTATTGAGCAATCAAGGCAGGCTTCACAAGCGTGTTAGATAGCAACCAAGGACAAATAGAGAGACTCGGAGGAGGAGTCTGGATAGTATGGTACATACAACATTCACAAGGTATGTCGTTGACATAGAATACTTGACACGGCCATGAACCAAGTTGGGCCAGGCATTCTGTAGACTCGACACTCTGGTGACTTGGAGACGGAACAAAACAAGTGATATCAATTTCTGTGCAATAGCACAATAGCAATCTTGAGGTGGCAAACTAGCTATACAGAGTAGACAGATGTAGGAAATGATGCAGGCTAGCGGTCTGCCTGATACAGCGTGTAGAGATGGATAGATGTAGGAAAATGAGCTGGAGAAACTGTCCTGAGCAGTTTGTGCAGATACAATATAGAAAACGAGCTTGAGAAACTGTCTTGAGCAGTTTGTGCAGATACAATATAGGAAACGAGCTTGAGAAGACTGTCTTGAAACAGCCTGTACAGGTACAAGATAGGAAACGAGTACAAGAGACTGCCATATGCAGTATGTGCAGACAGAAGACATAGGAAACGAACGAGTCAGGCGACATGACCGCCTTACTTTGGAAGCGTTTGACTGTCGATACATCTTGCTCCATCGTTCCACGTTGATTGTGGACCAGTTGCGATGAACTGCGGGTTTCCAACGGTGGGCGCAATGGGGAACTTGTAGATGTTGCCGTTGCTGTTCTCGGAACCGTAGAGGTTTCCATCCTGCGAAGCGTAGACGGCTCCCCAGAGGTTGTTGCCCGTGACCTGTCCGTATGACTTTAGCGCCTGCCAGGTGTACGTGGTACGGCTGAAGCGAGACAAGGTGGACGTGTCGCCGCCGCTGTCGTACATGACGGCGTACATGTAGTCGCCGCCTCCGGGGACAAAGGCCCAGTCAGCCACGCCCAGGTTGTGACTGGCAGTGCCGCTCAGTATAATCTTGCCGTACGTGGCCGAGCCTGGGTAGAGATCGACAGCCCACCAAGCCTTTCCCTGCTCAGAGAACCAGTAGCGGCCTTGGTTGTCGATGTCGCCCATGTTGATGTTGCGGTTCGAGGTGCGAGCACTGAGAAGAGTCCAGCCACCGTCACCGCCGATGCGGATGAGCTGAGTGCCCGAGCTATCCATATGCATACCGTAAATGTAGTTGTCGTAACGGTTGTATCCGATGCCGTTGATCCAGCCACCAGGGCCGACGTCGCTCTTGATGAGCGTTGTCTTTCCGGTGGTGATCTCGACGCGGTACATCTGAGTCTTTTGCATGAGGTATCCGTAGACGTCGCACTTGAACGCAACTGTGGCCTGTGGCTGAGGAGTTGTCGTAGTGCTGGTAGTGCTGGTAGTGCTCCTGGAAGTCGTGGTAGGAGCAGCAGATGTCGTCGAACGAGAGGTGGTAGTAGAGGTGGTACTAGAAGTGGTACTAGTTGTAGTGGGACGAGACGTCGTAGTAGAAGTAGTAGAAGTAGAAGTGGTACTAGTCGTAGTCGGACGAGACGTGGTGGTGGACGTGGTGCTGGTTGTAGAGGTCGAGCTGGGCCTTGTGGTGGTAGACGTAGTTGACGAACTAGTGGTTGACGATCTAGTCGTGGACAAAGGAGATGTAGTAGAAGATGTTGTAGGCACAACCACGCGGGCAGCTGGGGTTGCGATAACCACAGTGCCTGGTTCGCCTTCTGCTGTGGGTGGATAGAATTGAGTAACGGGACCTGTGATTGAGCTGCCACCATCCGTAGTGATGGTGATGTTGCGTTCAGGAGGCGTCTCGATGACAACAGTTCCGGGGTCGCCTGGCTCCCCTGGGGGATAGTACGTGGTGTATCTTCCCTCGAGAGTTTCGGGCCCTGTCGTGGTGATGGTGACGTTGGATTCGGGGGGGTACTCGACGATGACGGTGTCTGGGTCGCCCTGAGTTGCTGCAGCAGCAAAGACAGTTGTAGGCCGGGTGATGGAGCTGACATCGGTGCGTGTGGTCGTGACAGTGTACTCGGGCGGCAGCTGCACAATGACGGTATCAGGATCACCTTGCGTGGCCGCAGGCTCAAGTGTCGTTCTGGCCCGGCTGATCGATTCGACAGTCTCGGTGATTGTGACAGTATATTCCGGTGGCAGCTGCACGATGACCGTGTCTGGGTCGCCTTGAGTGGCTGCAGATTCAAACGTCGTTCTGGCCCGGCTGATCGACTCGACAGTCTCGGTGATTGTGACTGTGTGCTCTGGAGGCAGCTGCACGTAGAAAGTGCCTGGGTCTCCCTGGGTAGCTGGTCCTGTGTACACTGTTCGAACCCGAGTAATCGTTGGGATAGTCTCCGTGGTGGTCACGTTGTACTCGGGAGGCAATTGCACGATAACTGTGTTGGGGTCGCCCTGCGTAGCTGCAGACTCAAATGTCGTTCTAACCCGGTTGATTGTTGCAACCGTCTGTGTGATCGTGACTGTATAGTCTGGAGGCAGCTGTACATGGAACGTGCCCGGATCTCCCTGGGTAGCTGGTCCTGTGTATACTGTTCTGACCCGAGTAATCGTTGGGACTGTCTCGGTGGTGGTCACGTTGTACTCAGGAGGCACCTCTATGATGACGGTGTTGGGGTCACCTTGGGTAGCTGCAGGCACATACGTTGTCCGGACGCGAGAGATACTCGAAACAGTCTCTGTGACTGTAACAGTGTAGTCCGGAGGCAGCTGTACAATAAAGGTATTAGGGTCTCCCTGTGTAGCAGCCGGTGCGTATGTTGTTCGGACTCGAGAAATCGTGGGAACCGTCTCTGTTATTGTGACGTTGTAGTCCGGAGGCAACTGCACAATAAAAGTATTAGGATCACCCTGCGTGGCTGCAGGTGCATAAGTCGTTCTGACGCGAGAAATCGTCGAAACAGTCTCGGTTATCGTGACGTTATAATCCGGCGGCAGCTGCACAATAAAGGTATTGGGATCACCCTGGGTAGCAGCCGGCGCATAGGTTGTCCTGACTCGTGATATCGTTGGTACGGTTTCCGTGATGGTAACATTGTAGTCAGGGGGTAGCTGGACGATGAAGGTATTTGGATCTCCTTGGGTAGCAGCCGGAGCATAGGTGGTGCGGACTCGAGAGATGGATGACACGGTCTCTGTTATCGTAACGTTATAGTCCGGAGGCAGCTGCACAATAAAGGTATTAGGATCACCCTGGGTAGCAGCCGGTGCATAAGTAGTCCTGACCCTGTTGATCGTGGCCACGGTTTCTGTGATGGTGACATTATAGTCTGGTGGGAGTTGCACAATGAATGTGTTGGGGTCCCCTTGCGTAGCAGCTGGTGCATAGGTGGTGCGGACTCGAGAGATGGATGACACGGTCTCTGTTATCGTGACGTTATAGTCCGGCGGGACCTCGATGAGAATGGTTCCAGGGTCACCTTGAGTTGCGGCCGGTGCATAGCTTGTTCTGACCCGGCTGATCGAACTGACGGTCTCAGTCGTAGTGACATTATATTCAGGGGGCACCTCAACCAAAACGGTGTTGGGGTCGCCCTGAGTGGCAGCAGGCATATATGTTGTCCTGACCCGCTTGATAGTGGCGACCATCTCTGTAGTCGTCACGTTGTGCTCGGGGGGTACTTCAACGAGGATGGTTCCCGGATCACCTTGCGTGGCCGGGGGAGCAAATGTTGTCCTGACCCGACTGATAGTAGCGACAGTTTCAGTCGTTGTCACGTTGTATTCGGGAGGGACTTCAACCAGAACAGTGTTTGGATCACCTTGGGTCGCAGCAGGCATATACGTCGTCCTGATCCTCTTGAGTGTAGGGACCATTTCCGTAGTAGTGACGTTGTACTCAAGGGGGACTTCCACCAGGATGGTGCCTGGATCACCCTGAGTTGCAGCCGGATTGAATGTCGTCCTGACCCGGTTGATCGAGGTGACAGTTTCGGTCGTAGTCACGTTGTACTCTGGCGGAAGCTTAACCCAGATGGTTCCTGGGTCGCCTTGCTCGCTTGGAGCGGAGTAGGTTGTAAAGGGTCTCGAGATCGTACTGACGGTTTGTGTTGTCGTGACATTGTATTCAGGCGGAACCTCGATAATGACGGTGTTAGGGTCGCCTTGTGTCGCAGCCGGAGCGTACGTGGTTCTGATGCGGCTGATTGTGCTGACAGTCTCGGTGGTGGTCACATTATAGTCGGGCGGGAGCTTCACCCAAACAGTTCCAGGATCACCTTGTTCACTTGGAGCAGAGTAGGTCGTGAAGGGTCTCGAAATGGTACTGACGGTCTGCGTGGTTGTCACATTATACTCGAGCGGGAGATCAACGTAAACAGTACCAGGGTCGCCTGCGGCTGCAGGACTGGCAAACCGAGTAGCAGGGCGACTGATGGTCGGGACAGTAGATGTTACCGTCACGTTGGAGTTTGGTGGAAGCTCCACGATGATTGTGCCAGGGTCACCCTGTGTGCCAGCTGGAGAGTAGGTTGTAAAGGGTCTCGTGATTGTGCTGACGGTGGACGTAACTGTAACATTGTATTCCGGCGGCAGATCGATGTACACGGTACCGGGATCACCCGCAGTACCAGGTCGTGAGAACCGGGTAGTAGGCCGTGTGATCGTCTCGATGGTTTGCGTTGTCGTGACGTTGGATTCCACTGGAATCTGCACGATGATCGTGCCAGGGTCACCCTGTGTGTCAGCTGGGGAGTAGGTTGTAAAGGGTCTCGTAATCGTGCTGACGGTCGAGGTGACGGTGACGTTGTACTCCGGCGGAAGGTCGACATATATAGTGCCTGGATCACCAACAGTACCAGGTCTCGAGTACCTTGTGGTTGGTCGGCTAATGGTCTCGATGGTCTGAGTTGTAGTGACATTGGTCTCGGGGGGCATCTCGATAATCACGGTACCTGGGTCTCCAACAGTTGCAGCCGGAGCAAATGTCGTAGACGGCCTGGTGATGGTGTTGACGGTGGTAGTGACAGTGACATTGTACTCTGGTGGGAGGTCGATGTACACGGTACCGGGATCACCAATAGTACCGGGGCTCGAGTATCGAGTAACTGGCCTCGTAATGGACTCAACCGTCTGAGTTGTTGTAACATTAGTCTCGGGGGGCATCTCAACAAGCACAGTGCCTGCGTCTCCTTTAGTGGCAGGAGGAATGAAGGTTGTGCTGGGCCTTGTGATTGTGCTGACCGTGGTAGTCATCGTAACGTTGGAGTCTGGTGGAAGGTCGATGTAGACGGTTCCTGGGTCTCCCTGAGTAGCCGGAGCCGCGAACCTCGTAGCTGGTCGAGTGATGGTCGGAATAACCTCAACGATGGTCGTGTTGGTTTCGGGCGGGTGTTGGATGATGATGGTGCCGGGATCGCCTCGGGTTGTTGGAGGTGCGTACGTCGTGGCGACCCGCGTGATTGTACTGACCGTTTCCGTTGTAGTAACATTCCTGTCAGGGGGCAATTCGACGATGATGGTGCCTGGGTCGCCGCGGCTGCCAGGAGCTGAATACGTGGTATAAGGCGCCGTGTGCGTAGGGACCTCTGTCGTGATCGTCACGTTTCTGTCAGGGGGCAGCTCGACGATAATGGTCCCCGGATCGCCACGGTTGGCAGGGGGGGAGTAGGTAGTGTAAGGCGCAGTACGAGTGGGAATCTCTGTCGTAATTGTCACATTGCTGTCAGGGGGTAGCTCCACGATGATGGTGCCTGGATCACCTTTGCTAGCCGGCGCAGAATAGGTGGTGAAGGGAGCAGTGCGGCTGCTGACTTCCTTGGTGATGGTCACATTGCTGTCCGGAGGAAGCTCAACAATGACTGTGCCTGGGTCGCCTCTATTTTCCGGTGGTGAGTAGGTCGTGTAAGGAGCAGTCCTACTGTTGACCTCGGTAGTGACTGTAACATTACGGCCAGGGGGCAGCTCGACGATGACAGTACCCGGATCTCCCTTATTCGCAGGCGGAGAATACGTGGTGTAAGGAGCAGTGCGAGTAGGGATCTCAGTGGTGATAGTGACGTTGGAGTCGGGAGGCAGTCCGATAAGGACTGTACCAGGCTCCCCTTGGTTTGCGGGCGGAGAGTAAGTCGTGAAGGGAGCAGTGATTGTGCTGATGACCTCGGTAACAGTCACGTTGCGCTCTGGGGGCACCTCGATGATGACAGTACCGGGATCGCCTCTGTTCGCAGGAGCCGAGTAAGTTGTGTAAGGGGCAGTTCGACTGCTAACGGTCTCGGTGATAGTGACGTTGGAATCAGGGGGCAGTTCAACAAGAACTGTGCCGGGCTCTCCACGGTTGGCTGGGGGAGAGTACGTTGTAAAAGGAGCGGTTCTTGTGCTGACGATTGAGGTGATAGTTACGTTGCTGTCTGCGGGTAACCCAACAATAACGGTACCAGGGTCACCAGGGGCACCTGGAGGCGAGTAGCTCGTGTAGGGCGCCGTGATAGTGCTGATCTGTTCCGTGATTGTGACGTTGCGCTCGGGAGGGATCTCAACGAGAATAGTTCCAGGGTCGTCCTGAGCACCAGGAGGTAGATAGGTTGTGTAAATTGCAGTGATTGTGGCCACTGTTTGTGTGGTAGTCACGTTGAAAGGCGTGGCGGGGCCAGGAGTTTCGATGATGACGGTACCGTTGTCTCCACGGCTCGCTGGAGGAATGTACGACGTGACAGGGCCGGTGAGTGTCCTGGGCCCTGGTCTGTAAATGGTGACATTCTGGCCTGGATCTTCCGTGGTAGTAGTCTGGGCAACCCTGATATTGGGCATAATGATCGCGACAGTGCCCGGATCTCCTGGGGAAGCCGGAGGATCGTAGCTAGTCATGATCTCGGTAGCCGTGTCATCAGAGCCACTGCGCGTGACTGTGACATTGTAGTCGGGAGTCTCGATGATGACGGTGCCTGGGTCGCCAGGCTCGCCAGGAGGCGAGTAGGTTGTGAATGGTGCCGTGATTGTAGAAGCGCCCCGGGTGGTAGTAACGTTATATGGGCCGAGTGGTGTCTCAACAATGACGGTACCAGGGTCGCCAGGACTTCCAGGCGGCATGTATGTTGAGCGCAGGGTCGTGACAGTCCTAGGTGCTTCTGTTGTGATCGTAACATTATAGTCAGGAGTCTCAACAATGACAGTACCTGGGTCACCAGGCTCACCAGGAGGCGAGTAGGTTGTGAATGGTGCCGTGATTGTAGAAGCGCCCCGGGTAGTGGTAACGTTGTACGGAGCAATTGGTGTCTCAACAATGACAGTACCAGGGTCGCCAGGGCTTCCAGGCGGCATGTACGTTGAACGCAGGGTGGTAACAGTCTTGGGCGCCTCTGTTGTGATCGTGACATTATAATCGGGCGTCTCGACAATGATAGTACCAGGATCTCCGGGAGAGCCTGGGGGAGAATAAGTCGTGAATGGCGCTGTAATCGATGCGCCTCGTGTAGTCGTCACATTGTAAGGACCGATGGGCGTCTCGATAATAACAGTGCCAGGATCACCGGGACTTCCAGGCGGCATATATGTAGAACGCAAGGTAGTGACGGTCCTAGGAGCTTCGGTTGTAATCGTAACGTTATAATCGGGCGTTTCGACGATGACAGTGCCAGGGTCGCCGGGTGTTGCTGGCGGCGAGTATGTTGTAAAAGGCGCAGTGATCGAAGCACCTCGGGTTACAGTGACGTTGTAGTCCGGAGTCTCGATGATGATGGTTCCTGGATCGCCAGGAGCGCCTGGAGGCGAGTAAGTCGTGTACATGCTCGTGACAGATGCGGGAGCAGCCCTCGTAATCGTAACATTATAGGCATTGTTGGGGGTCTCAACAATGACAGTGCCTGGATCGCCAGGCGTGCCTGGAGGAGAGTATGTCGTGAAAAGACTAGTGACAGAGGCGGGCGCTTCTCGGGTGATGGTCACATTGTAGTCGGGTGTCTCCACGATAATAGTACCGGGGTCTCCCGGCGCACCTGGTGGTGAATACGTCGTATAGACACTTGTGATGGATGCAGGGGCAGCTCTGGTGATCGTGACGTTGTAGGCATTATTTGGTGTTTCAACAATAACAGTACCTGGGTCGCCAGGAGACCCAGGAGGCATATAGGTGGTGAAAAGAGACGTGACCGAGGCTGGTCCTTGTCGTGTGATGGTCACATTGTAATCGGGGGTCTCAACAATGACCGTGCCTGGATCACCAGCGGAAGCAGGAGGTGAATATGTAGTCATTGTGGTGGTGATTGAAGCCGGAGCAGCCCTCGTAATTGTGACATTGTAGTCTGGAACCTCAATGATGACTGTGCCCGGGTCAGTAGACACAGCCGGCGGAGAATAAGTCGTAAAGAGCGTGGTGACACCGCTGGGCGCGGGCCTCGTGATAGTAACATTGCCGTGAGGAGCCAAGGTCTGATCCAGGTAAACACTGGTCTGAGAGATGATGGTTCCCGGCTCTGTGCCGCTGGGCGGGATGATGATAACGTTGGTTTCTGCGCCAGTAGTAGAAGCATCAGCTCCAGGCACCGAGTTGAAGCCTGAGCGGGTAGAGGGGTCGCCAGGGATTGTGACTGTGGCACTGATAGTGACATAACTGTCAGTATCCTGAGTGCCCGGCGATGATTCCTCGACTGATGATGTATCCACGGGTGTGTAGATGATGTGAGTTCCTGGACTTCCGTCTGAAGGACCAACAATCTCCGTGACGTTGTCCGTAGCGCCTGCGAACCTGGTATTGGGGAGAATGATGGTAAAATCATCATTGGGGTCGCTAGGTGTGAGTGTAAGCGCATCAGGGTTGGTTGACGTCTCGTCAGTCGTGGCCACTGCCGAAACTGAGGGAGGGCCGGTGGTCGATTCCGGTTGCGTCTCGATCGGGCTCTCAGATGTAGCAGGCGCAGGTGTTTCGATAAGAACGGTACCCGGCTCACCAGGGTTCGCTGGCGGGATATAGCTGGTGACTGGAGCATCAATTGTTCCTGGTCCACCATACTCTCTGATCACAGTCACGTTGGGACTTCCAGGGTTGGCGGGAATTGTGATGCCAGGAGACTCAGTCGTTGGTTCGGCCTCAATAGATGTAGTGGGAATGTCGCTGGTCACATCGGTGGTCTGTGTCTCAATGATGATCGTACCAGGCTCACCAGCAGCCGTGGGAGGAACGTATCTGGTAAGAGGCTCAGTGATTGAACCAGGTCCGGGATACGGTCTGATGACGGTAACGTTGGGGCTCTGGGGAGTAGAAGGCAGAGTGATCTCTGGGTTCGCAGTTGTCGGAACTGGGGTGTCTGCACTCTGGGTCTCAATGATAATTGTACCAGGCTCACCAGGGGCTGTCGGGGGCACATAGCTGGTAAGAGGCTCGGTGATTGAACCTGGGCCAGGATAAGGTCGAATGACAGTCACGTTGGGACTGTTCGAGGTTGGGGGAATGGTAATAGCTGGCTCTTCGCTCGTCACCTGGACATCAGATGTGCTCTCATCTCCAGTCGTCGGCGCGGTAGTTGGTGTTTCAATAATGACAGTTCCTGGCTCAGTTCCAGTGGGTGGAATGTACATGGTCTTGACTTCGTCACCTGGGCCACCTCGGATAATAGTAACGTTGGGGCTGCCTGGATGAGCAGAGATGGTAACAGGCTCATCTGAAGTAGTCTGCGCGACCCTCACTGCTGGTGTTTCAATGACGAAAGTGCCGGGGTCACCTGGCGCACCAGGAGGTGAATAGGTAGTGAATGGCGCTGTGAGCTCAGTAGGACCTTCTCTCGTGATGGTAACATTGCTTCCAGCTGGATACTCGATGATGACAGTTCCGGCATCACCATCCGCTCCAGGAGGAGAGTAGGTGGTGAACGAGCTAGGCCCTTCTCTGCTGATGGTCACATTTCGTCCATCTTGAGCCACAGGACCTGGTGTCTCGATGAGAACGGTACCAGGATCGCCAGGAGAGCCAGGAGGCTGGTATGTGGTATACGGTGCCGTCAGCGTGACTGGACCCTGTGTGATAATAGTCACGTTCCGCTCATCTTGACCTGCAGGACCTGGCGTCTCAATAAGAACAGTACCAGGATCCCCGGGGGAACCAGGGGGTTGATAAGTAGTATAAGGACCAGTGAGAGTCGCTGGACCCTGTGTGATAATAGTCACATTCCGCTCTTCCTGACCTGCAGGGCCTGGAGTCTCAATGAGGATAGTACCAGGATCACCTGGAGAACCAGGAGGTTGGTAGGTAGTGTAGGGACCCGTGAGAGTGGCAGGACCTTGGGTGATGACAGTCACGTTCCGTCCTTCTTCAGCTGTCGTCTCTGGAGCCACAGTCTGGATGAAAACGGTCCCGGGATCACCAGGGTTCTGGGGCGGCGCATAGCTGGTTAAGCCGACCCGAACACCTGGAGGAGCCAAAGTGTAGAGAGTGACATTGCTGCCCGCCGGTTCAGACGTGGTCTCAGGAACAGGAGCTGGGGTGTCGATGAAGATGGTTCCAGGCTCTCCCGGGTTGTTTGGTGGCTGATAGGATGTAACAGGGGCAGTGATCGTATCAGGTCCGGGATATTGCCGAACGACAGTGACATTGGGGCTGCCTGGACTTGGTGGAATTGTGACAGGGGGAGCCGAGGTTGGCTGATCCTGAGGCTGAGCCTCTGTCGTGGGCTCGTCAGTGGGAGTCTCGATGATGACAGTACCAGGCTCGCCAGCTGAGGTAGGCGGCACGTAGTTGGTTATGGGTGCTGTGATAGTTCCAGGGCCTGGGTAAGGCCTGATGATGGTCACGTTGCGACTATCATCATTGGAAGGGATGGTGATTGCGGGCTCGGTTGAAGGCTGGCTGTCGGTAGTTGGTTCAGGAGTAGGAGTCTCAATAATCACAGTTCCCGTACCAGATACAGGCGCAATGGTCGTGACAGTAGTTGGCTCTGTAATGCGCTCATTGCCAGTGTAAGGCCTATAGACAGTCACATAGACATCCTCAACAGCAGTCGGCTCAGGAGTGGGAGTCTCAATGATGACAGTTCCTGTACCAGAAACCGGAGCGATGGTCGTGACAGTAGTTGGCTCGGTAATACGCTCGGTGCCAGTATAAGGTCTGAAGACTGTTACGTAAACGTCGCTTACAGTCTGGGGGGCAAGCGTCTCGATAATGACGGTACCAGTTCCGGAAACCGGAGCAATCGTCGTGACTGTGACGGGTGCCGTGATCTGTTCAGTACCGGTATACGGTCTGTAGATGGTCACATAAACATCACTGGTAGTCTGTGGGGCTTGTGTCTCAATAATCACTGTTCCAGTTCCGGAAACTGGTGCGATTGTCGTAACTGTGACAGGAGCAGTGATCTGGTCGGTACCGTTATATGGCCTGTAGATTGTGACGTAGACATCCTCGGGAGCAGCTGTTGTGGGCGCAGGTTCAGTCGCTGGTTCAGGGGTCTCGATGATCACAGTCCCAGGTTGTCCTCCCGACGGAGCGATAGTTGTAACAGTGACTGGCGCCGTAATCACGTCGGTTCCTGTGTGAGGCCTGAAGATCGTCACGTACTCGTCGTCTCCAGGAGGAAGTGTCACTGGTGGATTGCCAGCATCGCTGCTGGTCTCAGCTGCAGGGACCGGAGTTTCGATGATGACCGTACCGGGTTGGCCGCCTGAAGGAGAGATTGTAGTGATGGTGATGGGTGCTGTAATCTGAGGCGTTCCAGTGTAGGGCCTGAAGACAGTGACATAGCTATCATCTCCAGCAGGTATCGTGAGTGGAGGGTTGACGCCCTTGTTCGCTGTCTTCAGGGCAGGAGTTTCAATGACAACAGTACCGGGCTGATCACCTTGTGGTGGGATGGTGGTGACAGTAACCTCACCCGTGATCTCACCTGTTCCAGTGTATGGTTCGTAGATTGTGGTGTACGAAGGGACTGGAGTTGAGGTAACAGGTGGCTCAGAACCCGGCGTCTCAATGATGACTGTACCTGGCTGGTCTCCCTCTGGGGCAATGGTAGTAATGGTAACAGGTGCCGTGATTTGATCAGGGCCGGTGTGAGGCCGATATACCGTAATATACGAAGGTTCAGGAGCAGGTGCAGACGTAATAGGCGGCTGAGTGCCCGGCGTCTCAATGATAACTGTGCCTGGCTGGTCTCCCTCTGGGGCAATGGTAGTAATGGTAACAGGTGCCGTGATTTGATCAGGACCAGTGTGTGGTCGATATACCGTAATATACGAAGGCTCAGGAGCTGGTGAGGATGTAACAGGGAGTTGAGTACCCGGCGTCTCAATGATAACTGTGCCTGGTTGATCTCCCTCTGGAGCGATGGTCGTGACTGTAACAGGGGCCGTGATTTGATCAAGACCAGTGTGGGGTCGATAGATCGTATTGTATGAAGGCTCAGGGGCCGGCGCCGACGTAATGGGAGGTTGGGAGCCTGGCGTCTCGATGATGACAGTACCCGGTTGATCGCCTTCCGGAGGGATAGTAGTAACTGTGACAGGTGCTGTGATCTGGTCTGCGCCGGTGTAGGGTCTGTATACTGTGATATAAGACGGTTCAGGCGCAGGTGTCGACGTAACGGGAGGTTCAGAACCCGGGGTCTCGATGATTATAGTGCCTGGCTCATCGCCTTGCGCAGCAATAGTTGCAACTGTAACAGGGGCTGTGATCTTTTCCGTGCCGGTGTGGGGTCTATAAATCGTCACATAAGAGGGTTCAGGAGCCGGCGCTGGGGCAGGTGTAGATGTGATAGGAGGCTCAGAACCCGGTGTCTCAATGATGACGGTGCCTGGCTGGTCGCCCTGGGGAGCGACAGTCGTTACCGTGACAGGGGCTGTGATCTGGTCTGCGCCTGTATAAGGCCGATAGACGGTGACATAGGAAGGTTCAGCAGCAGGAGCAGGCGTTGACGTGACCGGAGGCTCAGAACCCGGAGTCTCGATGATTACAGTACCAGGTTGGTCGCCTTGAGGAGCGATTGTCGTAACTGTAACAGGAGCCGTAATCTGGTCTGCACCTGTATAAGGCCTATAGACTGTAACATAGGAGGGCTCAGGAGCGGGAGCAGGTGTAGATGTGATAGGAGGCCCAGAACCTGGCGTTTCAATGATGACGGTACCCGGCTGGTCGCCCTGAGGAGAGATAGTTGTAACTGTAACAGGGGCTGTGATCTGATCTGTGCCGGTATATGGGCGATATACAGTAACATAGGAAGGCTCCGGAGTAGGACTTGTTGTCACAGCTCGCTGCGGGCCAGGGGTATTGATGATAACAGTACCGGGCTGGTCGCCTTGGGGAGGAACAGTTGTGACAGTAACCTCGCTAGTAATCTCGCCTGTGCCAGTATATTCCTCGTAGATTGTGGTGTACGAAGGAGCGGGTGGCGTAGTAGTGACAGGAGGCTCTGAGCCTGGAGTCTCTACTATGATGGTGCCGGGCTGGTCACCTGTTGGAGCAATAGTTGTGATAGTGACAGGAGCAGTAATTCTATCCAATCCGCTGTGAGGACGGTAGATGGTGACGAAAGGAGCCTGTGTCTCGATAATAACAGTTCCAGGTTGATCTCCAGAGGGTGGAATAGTAGTAGCCGTGACCGGGGCAGTAATCTGATCAGCACCAGTGTAAGGTCTGGTGGTTGTGACATAGGAAGCTGGTGTCGCGATAACCACAGTGCCGGGCTGGTCGCCCTGAGGTGAAATCGTTGTCAAGGTGGTCGGCGCCGTCAATGCATCCGTGCCAGTGTAGAGAGTAGTGGTCGTAATATAAGATGCCGGTGTAGCAATAACTACAGTTCCGGGCTGATCACCTTGAGGAGGAATCGTTGTCAGTGCTGTTGGTCCGGTAAGTGAATCCGTACCGGTGTACAGCGTCGTAGTTGTGACATATGACCCTTGAGTCTCGACGATGATTGTTCCAGGCTGATCGCCCTGGGGCGGGATTGTCGTAACTGTAGTAGGGCCAGTAAGTACACCAGTACCAGTGTACAAGATGGTTGTCGTCACATAAGGACCCTGAGTTTCAACGATCACAGTACCGGGCTGATCTCCCTGAGGAGGGATCGTGGTTACAGTAGTCGGCTCAGTGAGAATCTCCGTTCCGGTGTAAAGAGTGGTGATCGTGACATACGATGGTGCAGGAGGGGTGGTTGTGACTGGAGGTGCTGCACCGGGTGTCTCAATGATGATTGTACCGGGCTGATCTCCTGTCGGGGCGATTGTGGTGACAGTAACAGGAGCCGTAATCTGGTCTGGTCCGGTATGCTGACGGTACACAGTCACAAACGGCGCCTGCGTCTCAACAATGACTGTACCGGGCTGGTCATTCTGAGGAGGAATGGTCGTAACGGTTACTGGCTCCGTGATCTGATCGACTCCAGTATAAGGCCTCGTGACAGTCGTGTACGAGGGAGTAGCTGAAGACGAGGTCACAAAAACGGCCTTGACACCCGGAGTCTCGATGATAACTGTACCAGGTTCATCACCCTGGGGAGAGATGGTAGTGGTTATGGATTCTGTGATCTGGTCTGTCCCAGTATAAGGCCTAGTGATAGTTACGTACGAAGCGGGGGCGGGGGTAGACGTCACGGGAGGGGCTTGCTGGCCCGGAGTTTCAATAATAACTGTACCTGGTTCGCCGTTGGTTGGCTCAATAGTCGTGACAGTGACTGGCTCTGTGATCCTATCCGTTCCAGTATGTGGTTTGAACACAGTCACATAGGTAGCGGAGGGTCCAGATGAGGTCGTCACTGGAGGCAAGTCTTGGTCTGGAGTCTCAATAATGACTGTTCCCGGTTGGTCTCCTGTAGGCTCAATTGTTGTGACAGTTACATCGGCGGTGATGCGATCTGTTCCAGTATGAGCACGGTACACAGTGACATATGAAGGAGTAGCCTGAGGTGCAGTTGTTGGGGGAGATCCGGGCGCTGGAGTCGAGGCAGGCTCGGACTCAGCAGGAGTCTCGATGATAACAGTACCAGGCTGACCGTTCGCAGGGGCAATGGTTGTAATTGTAACAGGCCCAGTAACTACGTCAGTACCGTTGTGTGGGCGGAAGACGGTTACATAAGACTCGTTAGGTCCAGGAGGAAGAGTCACAGTAGGGTTCTGACCAGGAGTCTCGGGCGACGGGGTCTCGATGATGACTGTTCCCGGCTGTCCATCCGATGGAGGGATTGTCGTAACTGTAACAGGCGCCGTGATAACATCGGTGCCAGTATGAGGCCTGTAAACAGTGACATATTCGTCGCCGGGTCCAGGATCAAGAGTCACTGGAGGAATAACAACCTTGTTGCCGGTCTGAATACCCGGTGTCTCGATGATGACGGTACCAGGCTGGCCGTTGGTGGGCTCGATAGTCGTGACAGTGATAGCTTGATCAATCTGGCCAGGTCCGGTGTAAGGACGATACTCGGTAACATATGTGGCAACAGGGCCTGCAGAGGTGGTGACGGGAAGGCCGGTATCCTGTGCCGGAGCACCAGGAGTCTCAATAATAATAGTGCCGGGTTGACCATTAGTGGGTTCAATAGTAGTCACAGTAACTGGGGCTGTGATAACATCAGCGCCAGTATGAGGCCTAAAGACTGTCACATAAGAGTTGCCAGGACTGGGCGGGATGGTGACTGGTGCTTCACTGCTCACTTCAGTAGAAGAAGGAGCTTGAGGAGCAGGGGTCTCAATGATAACCGTGCCAGGCTGGCCGTTAGTGGGCTCAATAGTAGTTACGGTCACCGGCGCGGTGATAACGTCAGCACCGGTGTGAGGTCTGTAGATTGTGACGTAGGTGTTGTCAGGTCCGGCTGGGATAGTGACAGGAACCTCACTGCTCACTTCAGTTGAGGTGGGGGTTAGAGGCGCAGGAGTCTCAATGATCACGGTGCCAGGTTGACCGTTGGTTGGCTCGATGGTAGTAACAGTCACCGGGGCTGTGATGACATCGGCACCGGTATGAGCCCTATAAACCGTCACGTAAGAGTTATTCGGGCCAGGAGGAATGGTGACGTTCGACTCATCACTCGCTTCTGTTGAACTTGGAGATTGCGGCACGGGCGTCTGCATGATAATGGTTCCAGGTTGACCGCCAGAAGGAGCAATAGTAGTAACAGTTATGGGCGCTGTGATAACACCTGTTCCAGTATATGGTTCAAAGACGGTGATGTAGCCGTCATCGCCCTGGGGAATAGTAACCGCCGGAGGTGCGGTCGTCTCCGGGGCGGTAGCCTGAGGCACTGGCGTCTCGACGATGTAAGTTCCAGGCTGGTCACCAGAAGGAGAAATAGTCGAGACTGTGACGGGGGCTGTGATCACTCCAGGACCCGGGTAAGGCCTAAAGATAGTGATGTAGCCATTGTCACCCTGAGGGACAGTTACCGGTGGTGGCAGAGTGGTCTCTGGCGCCGATGGCTGTGGAACAGGTGTCTCGATAATAATAGTGCCTGGTCGACCTGACGTAGGAGCAATGGTTCCAACCGTGAGAGGAGCAGTGATCATGCCAGGTCCTGGATAAGGCGTGTAGATCGTCACGTAGCCACCGTCGTCAGCAGGAATTGTGACAGCTGGAGCGCTGGTCTGTGACTCAGACGACGAAGTCGCGAGAACAGGACCAGGCGTTTCAATAATCACAGTACCAGGTTGACCATTAGTTGGCGCAATAGTTGTAACAGTAACAGGTGCTGTGATGACTCCAGGTCCTGGATACGGTCGGTAGACCGTCACATAGCCATCCTCGCCCTGAGGAATGGTAACGGGTGGGCTCTCCGTCGTCGCTGGTTGAGATTCTGGCGCTGGTGTCTCGATGATCACTGTACCGGGCTGTCCTCCCGAAGGTGCAATGGTGGTGACAGTAATAGGTGCGGTGATCGGGCCGCCAGTGTGCGGTCTGTATACAGTAATATAGTTGTTGTTACTATCTGATACCGTGACCGGTGTCGTCGGCGCAAACTTGGTATTAACCTCAAGAGTTGGCGTCTCAATGACAATCGTGCCAGGCTGTCCACCTGAAGGAGTGGCGGCAGTAATCGTAATAGGTCGATCAATATTTCCAGGTCCTGGATAAGGTCGATACACTGTGACATAGGGGTTATCGTTACCAGTGGGGACAGTGACGGGACCTGTCTGTGTAGCGCTCGGCGCATCCGGGTTTGGAGTCTCGATTATGACAGTTCCAGGTTGTCCAGACACGGGAGCTTGAGTGTATGTGATGGGTTCTGTGATCTGTCCAGGACCTGGGTAAGGCCGGTAGATCGTCACATATGACCCAGTTGGCTCTGGTGGTATGGTAATTGGGGGGACCGGGGCACCGGTTGAGGTCTGAGTTGACGGAACTGGTGTTGTCGATGCTTGGGTCTCAATGAAGATGGTGCCGGGCTGACCGTTGGCAGGCGCTTGGGTCAAAGTAATCGGCGCAGTAATCGTGCCAGGGCCTGGGTATGGCCTATAGACCGTCACATAGCTATCAGCAGTAGAGCTTACTGGAACAGGTGTCTGGATGAGAATGGTGCCGGGCTGTCCTCCAGATGGCGGCTTGGTAATGGTGATTGGCGTAGTAATAACACCTGGTCCTGGGAAAGGAGTATAAATCGTGATATACTCATCCGTTGTCAGCGCAGAAGTCTGAGGCTGAGTAGGAGTCTCAGGAGCCGGTGTTGTGATGAACACAGTTCCCGGGTTGCCGCCGGATGGAGCTTGGGTACTGGTAATAGGTGCAGTAATAACTCCAGGGCCTGGGAAAGGCAAGAAGACGGTTACGTATTCGTCTTGGCTACTGGTGGACAGTGCATTCTTCTGCCCAGGAGTACTAAACGCCGGGATAGGAGTGGTGATGAAGACAGTGCCAGGCTGGCCATTTGCGGGAGGCTGAGTCCTGGTAATAGGTGCAGTGATCTCGCCTGGACCCGGCCAGGGAAAGAATACTGTCACATAACCATCTATTCCAGAGGTAGTTACCGGAGTAGTTACCGGAGTATCCACCGGAGTAGTTATCGCATTCTTCTGCCCAGGAGTACTAAACGCCGGGACAGGAGTGGTGATGAAGACAGTGCCAGGCTGGCCATTTGCGGGAGGCTGAGTTCTGGTAATAGGTGCAGTGATCTCGCCTGGACCAGGCCAGGGAAAGAATACTGTCACGTAACCATCAGAACCTTGCGTTGTGCTGGGCTCAGGTTGGGCAGTGGTAGGAGGAAGAGGTACAGGTGTCGTAATGAAGACAGTGCCTGGGTTTCCACCAGATGGGGGTTGCGTGCTAGTGATAGGTGCAGTAATCACACCAGGCCCAGGGAATGGAAGGAATACAGTCACGTAGCCATCGGTGCCCTGTGTGGTGCTGGGTTCAGCTTGGGCAGTAGTAGGAGGAAGAGGTACTGGTGTCGTGATAAACACGGTGCCTGGGTTACCACCTGAAGGGGCCTGTGTCCTCGTGATAGGTGCAGTAATCACACCTGGTCCGGGGAAGGGGAGGAATACGGTTACAAAGCCATCAGTTCCCTGTGTTGTGCTAGGCTCGTTCGGCTGAGTATTGGTAGGAGGCAGAGGTACTGGTGTCGTGATGAATACAGTACCTGGGTTACCACCTGAAGGGGCCTGTGTCCTGGTAATAGGCGCAGTAATGACGCCTGGCCCGGGGAATGGAAGGAACACAGTCACAAAACCATCAGTGCCTTGTGTGGTGCTGGGCTCAGCAGCCGGACTGGTAGGGGTCTCTACGACTGGAGTCTCGATGACGATGGTACCTGGTTGGCCACCAGAGGGAGTAGCTTGAGTAATCGTGATCGGAGCGGTAATGATTCCAGGCCCAGGGAAAGGTCTGTAAACCGTGACATAGTTGTCGTCACCAGAAACAGTGGTTCCGGCTGATGTGGGAGCAAACTTGGTTCCTGGTGTCTCGAAAGGGACGGTTCCGCCTGATGTAGAGGCAAACTTGGTTGCTGGTGTCTCGATAAAGACAGTTCCTGGCCTTGTGCCAGAGGCCGTCACTGTGGTCGTGAAAACCGCCGTGATGGTACCAGGGCCGGTGTACTCTTCAGTAATTGTGACGGAGCCATCAGGGCCGGTAATAGTAACTGTTTGAGGAGCCTGCTGGCTGGTGGTTGGAAACTTCACTTGCGGAGTTTCAATGACAACAACTGTGGTTGCCTGGCCCCCCTCAGCCGTCGAAACGATGGTCCTCGTCACGGTCGTACTAGTGTCCACTCCAGGAGTGAAGATTGTGACAGTACCGCCCATTTGGGTGGGTGTAATCGTTATCGGGCCTTGTGTCTCAATAATGACCGTTCCTGGCTGTCCATTGGAACCGCTAATTGTCGTGACAGTAATGGGCTCAGAGATCGGATCGCCTGTGTGCGGCCTATAGATTGTCACAAAGCCCCCAGGGCTACTCGGGGGGATGGTGACAGTTGCGCCCGGTGCCGTCTGAATCTCAGTGACCGTTCCAGCTGATGGAGCTGGGGTCTCAATAATGATAGTTCCAGGCTGTCCGTTTATGCCAGGCTGCGTGATGGTAATAGGCACAGTGATAGGATCTCCTGTGTGAGGCCTGTAGATTGTGACGAACGGATTGGTCGGGCTAGGAGGAATAGTGATCTCTTGACCACCGGTTTCTCCAGCCGAGGTTGCTGCATTTTTCTGGTTTGGGTCGTCAAGCGTAGGGGCGGGAGTCTCGATAATAATGGTACCAGGCTGGCCGCCAGCAGCTGGTACGGTGATTGTAACGGGCCTATCAATAGGATCACCAGTGTGTGGCCTATAAATAGTCACAAATGGGCTATCACCACCGGCGGGGATGGTAATAGGCCCACTGCCAGGGACAGGAGTTGTCGGAGCAGGCGTCTCAATAATGACGGTACCTGGCTGACCGTTCGAACCCTCCTGGGTCAGCGTGATGGGAACCGTGATGGGATCACCGCTGTGAGGTCTGAAGATGGTGACATATCGGCTACCTGGGCCGGAAGGAAGAGTGAATGGATCATCAGGAGCTCGAGTGACTTGGCCACCAGAACCAACAGGTGTCTCAATGATGACAGTTCCTGGTTGACCTGGTGCACCAGTGACGGTGATGGTGGTCGGCACGCTGACAGCATTCGTTCCGGTAGGTCCTCTGATAATAGTCACAAAAGAACCATCTTGGCCGGCTGGAATTGTAATCTCGGCATCTCCAGGCTGGGTCGCAGGAGTCTCGATGACAATTGTTCCTGGTCTACCACCGCTCGGGGGGACTGTGATGGTTGTAGGGGCTGTCAGCACGTTGGTGCCGGCAGGTGGCCTAACAATCGTGACATATCCACTATCGGGGTCAGAAGGAAGAGTAATCGCCGGCTGTCCAACACGCACGGCTGGCGTTTCGATGATGACTGTTCCAGCTCCAGTACCGGTCGGTGGAATAGTGTATGTAACAGGCTCCGTGATCTGATCGGAACCAGGGTGAGGTCGTAATATCGTAGTATAGGGACTGTCTCCGTTGGGAGGAATGACCACGGGCTCGTTGTCCGGCAGGTTGTTGGGCTGGTTGTTCCCGCTGCCAGACGTGCTCCGGGGGCCAGGTGTCTCAATGACAATGGTGCCATCTTGACCTGCTGAAGAGGGGATAAGGATGGTGACAGGTGTAGAAATCGGCGTAGGTCCATCATACTGTCGAACAATGGTCGTAAATCGACTGCTACCACTAGGGGGGATGGTAACAGCGCCCTGGTTACCCTGAGGAACCTGGACGACAACGGTGCCTTGATCGCCTCCGACACCGGCAATGGTAGAAACCACTGCTCGTGTAATATACTCGGTTCCAGTGTAAGTCTGGATAACCATGACGTTGGACGAGTCGCCTGCACCACCTGCACCACCTGCACCGGGTGTGCTTGGCGACACGTCAGCCCATGGAGTTTGAATAACAACTGTTGCAGGCGCATTTCCTACAGCAGGAATTGTTCTTGTGGCTTCCCCAGTGACGGCAACACCACTAGGAAGCGCCTCGATGACAGTCGCCGTTGGATTGTCACCTGAAGGTGGAATAGTCAACGCGCCTGGTTGGCCTGATGAGAAGCCTGAATAAGCCGAAGCAGGGACGTCGACGATGATTGTGCCGGGTACAGTCCCGCTTGGCTCAGCGATTGTGATTTCTTGGATCGTGGATGCATCGGCACCGCCAGTGTAGGCCTGGATAATCCTCTGGTAGGGGTCGTCGCTCGTCGGTGGGATCGTGATGGTAGGATGTGGAAGCAGGGTTACAGGGAAAAGAGTTCCCCGATGCGTGTATGTAGCGATCTTGGCTTGGCCCTCAGGTTGTTGAGTGACAGGGACGTTGTTTGCACCGCCATCTATCTCAGTCTGACCCTTGTCGAGAAGGGTAGCATCAAAGACCTGGCCGGCCTTTCCATCGTTTCCAGCACCTCCAGCACCTCCGTTCAAAGTACTCACTGCGTGCTGGATAAGAGACTGTGCAAATCCAGTCGCCAATGGTGCATCATCTTGGGCCTTTGCGGCAAGAATGAGTGTAGAGGCTAGCAGCCCCCGTGACAACCACATGGTGTAAGTTGTCGACAGAGACGCAGCCAAAATGTCGGTTGAGGTTGGAGTAGTTCCGCTTGAAACTTTCCAGCTTCATTCCCGAGGCTCCTCCATGGTTTATAAGAGACTGGAGGCCATGCACGATCAGCCGGGGAGGCTATATCGTGTGGCTTCATCTGGTCATCGACCTGGAGCTGTCTGTTTTCGTCGCCATTAGAGAGTTGCCATGGTCCACCGGTGCCTGTCTCCACGATAGGCTGTTCTCGCCCACAAGTCCTCATTCCCCCCGAGTATTGGGAGCACGTTCTGGTCGATTGAGGAATGTCGTCATTGAGCTAGCTGTCTATGCTATTGCTTGGAGCTTCTTTGCTGTGCGGGTCGTCAGGTCCGAAGAATGTCGCCCTGGAGGCACCTAACTCTTGATTGGGTCGTGTCTTGGACCACTTGGATCTAGCCGATATAGAGATGCTGACTGGAACGCGCCGTACCGATCTGGATGAAGATCACAACGAGCGCATCCTCTCATTGGCAGCGTCGTCGACCTCTTTGCGTTTGTCTTGGGTGAAAGCGTACAAGCCACATCGCGCCACGCATTGTCTGCCCATCGCCTTCTACAATCTACCCGCGACGGCGTAGCCCGACTAACAAAGGCCAGGCACCGCGTGCGCTTATTTCGCTGATGCACGATCCGGACTGCAGGCACTCGGGCACTCAGGGCACTTCTTAGGTGCTCAATTGACGTTTTTAGAGTTACAGTACCTTGATTTTGGGTTTGCTTTTGGGCCTGAATGCCAAGCCATGTCAGTCTAACCAGTTGCGGCCTTTTGTAATCCTTTTTCCATCTCACGCCTTTGCTCTCATTTGATAAGGGTGTTATTTATTGAAAATGTTTGGCATAAGTGATTGGTTGAGCCTAAGCCAGGTACGGCTTTGGAAAACCATATCGCGACACTTACTGCACCTGGGATGTCTAATAGATTCCTCTTCTTTCCTTGTTGACATCAGACGTGGATGTTGGTTCGGGTACGATTTCTATGATTTGGCGATTCCCCGATCGCGCCATGTTTTTCATCTGGGAACTACCTTTGGCTCATGACGTTGGGGGTTGATGATCGCAAATCTGTCGAAAGTGAAAGTCAATGTGAGGAACGCGATCGTCCAGTTAACAACGTTTGTCCGGTGCTCTTGTAAGACATTTCATGTTAGCACAGTCTCTTTACTTGGGCTTACAACACACACACACACACACACACACAAAGTTGTCTCGGTTACCATAATGAACATGGTGCTCTCATCTATGTCTCGGCGAGGAATCTTGCTTTCCCCGGATCCATTGTATTCATCTTAGACGCGAGCGGTTTTCCCCGTTAACGATTGCATTCTTATCATGTGGCGACTACCTTATTACAAATCAATCTGTAGAGTGTAAACAGTGCTAGTACCAGCCTGTAAAGTCTTTTCAGGCCGGACATATCAATACACTTTACATCGTTTTTCCTCTATACAAGCCCGTCGTGCCGCACACCAGGCTCACGGGAGCCTCGAGAGTCTCGACCGGTGCCTAGCTATCTACAACAGGCCTTTGATAAGTATATAAGCCCAGCCAACACCAGCACAACACAAGCCTGGCAGATTGTCTGTCGGTTGAAACATGACGCCTCGAAGGGAGCTTTCGTGCACCCGCTTGATGGCCGCTTGATAGCTTAACTTTATTTGCCTCATCTGGGGTTGGGAGAGCTTACTTGCCTCTACACATCTATGACTGGTGTCGAATAGAAATCAATCACTTAATAAAGTCGGACCGTACTGAAAGAAGCTGGCATACTTAGGTCTGTATTCAACGACTTGTCTATATGTAACAAATCAGTAAACAACTACTAAATATAGCATTAAAACTATTCTTTTCTATGTGTTTACTTAGGCAGTAATATGCTGCTAGTTTTGAGCAAATAGCTGCACTATTTAGTTGCAGCTCTTCAAGTTATTTAATAATTACAGTCTTCTGTTATTTAGGGTATGCAAAGCCTACGTAAATAAGGCCAAGTCTAAAATAATAACATACATATTATCTGTCTTAGATATAAAGCTTGCTGTGTTATGTAGGTATATAGACTTGGGTTTAGAAATAGGCTAGACATTGCTTTTGTCTTGTAGCTAGTGGTTAAAACCCGGTTTTGGTATGTTTGTTTCATATCAACTTTATCTACTATAAGTTCATCGAAATTCCAAATTGCTTACTTCTTTATTGCTTAGCCAAACCCGTGAGACGCACCCGAGATATTTTCAAAATCCGGCTCATGTGTCAAGTACATATATCCTCATTGATCCCACCACTATCCTACCATAGTCGAAATGAGAACTAGTGGAAGGCAGGTTGAGGCAAAGTGAAATTAGTGTAATTAAAAAAAAAATTAAAAATAAAAATAAAAATAAAAAAGGAAGCCCGACTCTACGAAGAGAGAAATCGACAATTATAGAGTGGTTTTACCTGAGAAGCCTAATTTCTTTCTGAGCTGATAAATAAAACGGGTTGTTTCCAGCATTATGCTTCAATATTTATACATTTGCTAATTAGGAAATCACCAACTAATGGTTGGAAAAGTCAGGATAAGTTTCGTTCCTGGCGCAGAGCAACGTGAGACCATCAGACTTTCATCCAGGAGCTCCGGTTGCATCCCAGCACGGAGTGTAGGCCTACTATATAGGGTCTCCACCCCCGCATACGCTAGATTGTGCCTTTGTTATGCCAACAGATGACAGTAAAATTTACATGCTTACCTGATTATCTACTTATATATTATTCAGAGTCATTCATGTACGCAGGCTAAAACGTAAAACGAGCAAACAATCGAGAGGCGAGCCGAAGCTCTGGGAGACTCCGAGCTTCGCAGATCTGCCCGTAATAGATACCTACCTACCTATGCATACCTACCTAGGTACCCTGGACTTCTATACCGCCAATCGGATCAGCTATCATGACATAAGCTATGAGCGGGCGAACCACTCACTCCCACCATGCAACCAACTCTGGCGTCATTGTCTAATGAAACCCGGTCGTTTTTCAACCTCCATATTCTCTTTCGTTGACGCTCATCTTCGACCTCAATTTTATTTCAACCTCCCATAACACTTCTAAACTGACACTCATCGTACTCACCAAGTCGATATGGCTTCCTCCACGCAAAATACCACGGCATTATCTCACTGGGGGGTTGAAAATGGGCATGGGTAGCTTGAAAGGACGCCTTTTTCAGCTTCCACCGCCAATCATGATGATCATATCGCAGCCTTACTTTGTACAAAACTACATCCACGACGTGATAGTGTGATACAAACACGCACTCTCTTCTCTTAACCTGCTCTACTGCGCCGCATTTCCTTCCCCGACTTTTTACTTGGTTCAAAGACTTCCCTTGCTTTTGCCACCATCTTCAAATCCAAGCTCTTCAACAAGCCCAGCGATCATCCTCGACTTTCCCAGCCCGGGGTGACACTTGGGCTCTCCCACAAGCCGCAGCGTCATTGGAAGCCCTTGGCCCTGTGCCAGTCTCATCATGGACGGGCTATCGAACGCTGACTTGAAGGGGGAGGATAGCACCACGAACAGCATCGTCCTCGACTATCAGCGATGGAACCAGGGTGGTCCTAGCTCCTGGGAGTTGGAGGAGCAGGAGCGTGACGAGCTTCGCGGAATTAATATCTCGGTTCAACAATGGCTCCAGCAACAGCCCAGCTCTCGGCCATCGCAAAATACCATCATCAACTCACAGTCGCTTCACCTGCGTAAACGTCTTAACAACAGCGTTTTAGACCGTGTCGACGATGCATTCGGAAGCAAAAGTAAGCCGTCGTCTGTTCAGCCTGCCGAGTCTTTAACCACCACGACTCCATATACACAAAACCCTCCCACATCCACTATTGCGTTCTCGGTCGATCGACGTTTGCAGAAACCTAAAGCTGCGTTGCCCTCTTCTGAACCGTCCTCGACTACATCCGATCGCAAGACGAGGTACTCAGATAATGGCAATCATGATGAAGGAAGGCCTCCACACACACTGACCTCTCAACCATGGTCAGCCATTTCAAACACTCCATTTGCGCCCCAAACACGGGGTGTGCACAAAGAATCGATTGCGCCGCAGCAGCAGGTGTCCTGGCTTCAGGAAGCCACGGAGGCTTCTTTGAATCAGAGGAAGCTTCCCAAACGCCAGAGTAGTCGTCTAACAGATGCTGAGACGGCCAGCAGACACCCATTCCCAAAGCGATATAGGTCTGGACATAAGAGTCATTCTGTACGTCGCAGATCGCCAGTGTCCTCCGATTCTTCCAGGATATCCCGACCAGCCATAGATCTCAATCTCGAGGCGCCGATTAATACGTCGCATGGGGTCCAGCAACGAAACCGGAATGATTCATCACCGCTCATTCACAATGGCCCCGGCCAATCGAGTGCACAAAGGGATAGTTCTACACTCAGGACAGTTTCACAGGAGGATTTTGAAAATGCTTGCCACATCTGCTTCTTTTGGCTGTTTGCCCCTGAGCGTTTCTCATCCGATGACAGACATGCATGCTACGGCCGCAAAACAGAAATATCTCACATCATCTCGCATGTAATTGATCACCATGGTCTTATCCGTGGCAGAGACCCAAAAAACGACTCTCGCAGGTACCTGACAAGATGTCAAAAGTACGATCCATTCATCAAACAAAAGGGTAGCTGTGGAAAATGCAATTCCTTGTATGAATGGAGTGTCGGAGATTTTATGGACACTGCACATCGTGGTATTGCCCTTTGCTTGCGTTGCTGGTGCAGATTCGACAAGAAGGAGATGCAGCACCATCTAGATGGGCCTCTGTGTACATACAACACAGAACAGCCAAAGGCAAAGAAGGTATACATCCTTTATACTACTTTTTGCTCCGAAACCAAAAAGCCAAGCCAACCCCCAGAACCCATGGCTTCGGGCAGATCGAATCATCGACCAACACCAACCAAACCTCATGGTATCAATCCAAGGCAACGAGCCAATAATCAGTCGGTTCGTCGGCCTGTCTCTAAACAAACGCCTCGAGGTCTTCGTCCAGCTTCCATACAATTGCTAGATAAACAAGGCAACCAAAAGTCTCCCCAGATGGCCCATTTTCACCCACCAGCACAGGATCAATTGACCAGCGAAAGACTTGCGCCCACCACTCAATCAACTGCTAGATCGCATGCACAACAGCCAGCCCATGGAGATCTTTCATTATGGCAGCAAGCAAACACGTACCAACCAAATCAACAGCCTATCGGCTATGTACCTGTGCCCATATTCGCATCCCCGCCACCAGGCATTGTTGTTTTCCCTCCGCAAATGGCGGGAATTGCCCCAGAAAACAGACACCAGAATGAACTTGGGCCATTTTACCCATCAACAGCTCTGTCAACTTCTTTTAGTCACATAGCAACTCACGACAGGTCCAGTGACCATGGGTTTTCGCAACAACCATCATCACAGAAACAAAATGAGATGCTTCCACCGAGACAGCATCGTCCCCCATTGCAGCCGCTTCGCCAGACTTCGCAACCTCCCCAACAATCTTTCTCAGGAACTATGGGCCAAGCCCAACCGCAATGCTTTCAAAATGAATCTCCCTTTCGATTTTCACATCATATATTTTCACGGCCCGAGTTCCTGCAGCCATCTAGCCAGTTCCCCATACACAACAAGCCTGCTTCGGGCGAGAATCAACAACATTCACCCATGCAACCACCTAGTCAAAATCGATCCACGTTCCAGGCCTGCCTTGATGCTGCCAATACGTCCCAGCCGCAGCGTCAAGCAACGACACCAGCCGATGATCCAGACACCACGGTATCTCTATCTGATATAACATACTCGCAATCGCAACTGCAATCCAGTCCCTCGCGGGTTCCATCTACCGTCGGAGAGTCGATCGGGCTTTGGCAACCACCTAACCGGGATGAGTCGTTATGGTTGAATGCGGATGCTGAACAAGACGAAGGTCATGATAACGCTGATGATGCGAACTGGTTCATCGACCTCATCGGGTTGAACCCCAATCTTCAGGCGTATGCTGATGTGCCAGAGCCTCCAGCCCGCCAACCGAGTACTCGACTTGATGAGTTGACACCCAATGCTCAAATAACGCCCGCTCAACAGGCTGCTCTCGAGAAAGAATCAGGTTATCACTCAAGATTATTTGATGATGATGAGTTGGATGTTGATAGCATGTTCATGATTGACTAGTCACTGCAGTCAGCCCAAAACGTACTTATAGATATCCTCTTTTTCTTTTGGAACATGTTCGTTTTTGTAATCGCTCTGGACTGAGCGGGTACTTTGTTTGTCTTTTCAATGCGTTTCCTGGGTTGCGATTGTTTCAGAGACGTATACTGTCATAACTATACTATACTACGCTCACTGCACGCTTTGATTCAACTAGGCAAACGGCGTATTCTGGGTCTCAAGATGAATTCTTCAAATATTGGTGTTGGGTATTGGTACATCATAGACATTTATTACATAGCATGGCTGGCTCCAAATTATTCAGAGCCAATATGTCTTTTCTTCAATATTGTGTTCCTGGCCTGTAAATCAAACTATCCCCACCACCCGAGCGAGCTTGGTCAATAACGCGGCCCAACAAGTATTTCACATCTTGTTAACTCCTTGTTGCGGTGTCCAGTGTGAATTGATGCTGTTTGGAATGTCATCGATACCAAACACGATGTTCCAGGCGGTAGAAACTCAACCCAGAAGTAGCATGAACTCGCTAAATAATTAATGCACCCCTGATTTTTGATAGCTGAGTAGAGACCACGCCTTATTAATCCCGTGTATCGATTTCAAGGTCGAGTTGCACACCGTTCGAAATGCCGTAGTCTCCAAGCGTAATATGGTCCTTGAACGGCCTCTCACTCTGTCGCTTCAGAATGATCTGGCCAGGATCGCGGCCGATCCGCGCAGCTACCATCATTTTCAGCTGTCCCACGGTATCAGATTCCAGGCAGGGCACTGCAGCTTTTGTACCCAGACGGTCGTTGACGTTGACGATGATCATCTCCTCTCCTGCTTGAGGAGCGGGTGCCTTTGGTTTCTCCTTCTCCTTTTCCTTCCTATCTCTTCGCTGGTCTCTGTCTCCATCTCGCTCTCGCTCTCGCTCTCGATCCCTGCCACCGCGGCCACCATCTCTGTCATCTCTGCGATAGTTGCGATCCCTGCCGTACTCACGGTCGCGATGTCGCTGCGGTGATCGTCGACGAAAGTCGCGGTTTCTATCGTTGTCGCGACGCTCTCCCTTCCATTTGAAACCTCCCGAACCTCTGGGTCTCCGCGCTGGCGACCTTGATCGTTCACGGGGTCTGCGTGGGGGGGAGTCTCTGCGCGACTCGCGATCGCGGCGGTTGTCGCGAAATGTATCGTCGCGGTTGTTCCTGTCGTCTCTGTCTCGAGAAGCGGGTGATCTTGAACGAGCGCGAGGCTCTGTGGGTGGTGAGTCTGTCATAGTTGCTGATGATGAAGGAGTAAAAATGATAGACTTGATTTGCAAGTATTTTGAGGCTGGAGTTGAGCGACGTCACGAGCTCGTAAGCTCCACTTTTGGGCTTGTCCCTTGATACGATAATCAATGGTTCAAATCAAAAGCTCAAGATATTGCATTCGTTGTATGCAGAAGAATGGGATATGTAAAGCACTTTGCTTGCTAGCACGTTTATTTTTTCTTAATTTTCAATTCTCAGGATCTAAACAGGCGAATGTTAAAGCTACCGTCATGTCAAGGCCCGTTATACGCCCGCCTTATAGAACTTAACATCCGTCAATATAGCATTGAGAAAACAGTCAGTCTCAAACACGATATTGTCTTGGTTGACGTGTAGGGTTTGAATAAGAGCTCCATAATTGCGAAAATATGTTTGTAGCCGGCGTAGCTTGCTTATACTGCTAGTTAGCTCTTGGGGATCGAGAGATTTAGGTAGCGAGCAAGACGGGTTGGTTGTTGGCTGCAGTAGGTTCATTGCTACAAACAAGTCCAATATTACTCACGACTCACTGTAGCCGGATTTTGTATTCATACACTCCGTAGCATCGAGAGAACGAAAAGTTGTGATAGCTCACACATGTAGGGTAACCTCGTATTCAGGGACGGGAGATGCTCCCCGTCATGCAGAAGCCGAGCTCAGCTTTGATTGGTATTGAACCACGACAAGCAGTCAATGAGTTGGCAAACTAGGACCTGACGATTGACGTATACGCAGCCACAAAACCATTGCACTTCTATTTTAGGTCTCTCAGGTCTCAGCGTTACCGAATACACAGCCAAGGCACACTTTGCATCGTTGCTAGGGAGAAAGAAAGCTTGACGTCAACACGACAGAGATCCGCCGTTGCAGGGCTGAGCACTAGAACCAGGTTCAAGCAAGGACTAGCTGGTTTAGCAGGATGCCACGGAAAACTACCGCTTTGGGGGAGACACGGGATTCCATCAATGACGAAGAGAGTAATAATACGCTAAAATAAGAATAAGGATAGAGGGTCAAGAAAGACCTTTGTGTTGGCGTTGCACAACAAAGGCCACGTCAATACTTGCCCTGGTGAAAGTAAAAACACCTTGTGTCTGGTTGCACCAAAGACAGCGGTGTGATGACTGCATGGGGTTTTGATGGAAGAAGCATATTTTGAATACGAGTTATGCACGGTAGAGTGCATACAGTAGCACGTGGCACGGGCATCTACGCGGTTGTCGAAGCGAAGCAAAGCGAATCTGAATATGGCTTATTCACACGCACACGCACACGCGTATTATTATTATTCCGTCAAAGTTATGACTTTGACCAGGATAGGCGTGATGGCGGAGGAAAGAGTTTCAGCTTGGATCATAGGCAGCATAAACAAGCATTGATGATAGGCATAAATCGATACAGTATTGTGAATTATGAATAGGCACCTAGGTAAGTAAGGTAGGCTTCTGCTTGCAAGGAAGGTCAAGTCCTCTCATGGATACAATTACATCCTCATCTAACTTTTCCTCACTATAGCTATAGTAGCGCAATCCATGATTCTTACACCAACAATGATCAACCTTTTATTCAAGGCTCTTTCCCCCCCCCTTCCTTGCTTGGTTCCTCAGGCACGTTGTCTTGGTTGCAACGGACGGCGTTGGGCGATCAATTAAGGTATGGCGCCAGGCACAAGCGACGCAGGAACCGGCTTCCGAGTGAGCGGGTGTGCCTGGTACCTTGCCGCTTAGGAGAGTGGCCAATCGACAATTGGGGAGAGAAATTATGCAAATTTTATTTTTTGCGCCTGTGAAATGAGGGTCACCGACTTGATCACATTGGACAAAGACTGGCTTGGGCGACCAATTGGATAATGCCATCTCATGGCCTTTTGCATGAGTAGTGGCCAAGGAGCGCCACTCTAGAAGCCGACTCGTTGATTCTCTTTTTTTTTTTTCAAGAGCCTTCTCTTTTCTTTAATTCCCTCATTAACAAGAGCCAAGACAAGGTAGGCTGCGCAATGATTTCATACCTCCCGCCTCCTCAGCTCGCTTCTGCGGAAACAATGCAGAGTTTTCAAGTGCATCCAGAAACGAAGAACGAAGGGAGACCAGGAGACCAGACCAGGGTCGTCGATCCCCGGTGAAACCCTAGAGGGTATCAAACAAGCTCCCTCTCTCCGCCTTGTCTGCGCTGCGCAGAAGTACAAAGGCTTGCTGAAAAAGCGCCTTCCCTCTTCTCCTGCTACTATGCGCAAGGGCCCGAATAAAGGGTCTGACAGAGAGTCAAGGCCCCAGGCCGGACCCAAGTTTCAGCAGCCAGTGACTGACAGGCCCTGGCTCGGCGAGACTGCCTGAAGCTGTCAAGACACGCGCTGTAATTTCCCTCAAACCAATAACCGGTCACAGGTACTTGAGACGCGACCAAGGGACGGGTGCGCTTCCGTGTTACTCTACCTGTACCAAGTTTAATGGGATGGGCTCGGGGCTCGGGCCTAGTCCGCCCCTCCCATCCAACACAACCCAACCCACTCTACCACTATCACCAAACATCTGGTTTGGCAGCACCTGGGCCTTAGCCTTGGCCTTAGTGGGTTACGCCTTTAATGCAATGCACCTAGAAGCTGAGAGGTTGTTGTGTGCTGTGTTGTCAGGCTGTTTTCTTTTTTGCCCTCTCGTCGTAGGGTGGCAGGTATTTCATATGGATCCCTCCCCCCCCGACCCGACAAGCCGCCCTCTTGCGCTTACAACTCTTCGAACCTGTTTCTTCTCGGTCCACAGACTTCGTTGGCAGAGTCTATCACTTGTTGCTACTCGCCCATATCCTACGCTATATACATAGCCTGTGCTTCTCGCTGTCTGGATACAGAGCATCTATCGGTTCTCCCTTGCAACTCATTCACTTACACGGTGCTTTTACACCCTCTGCTTTGGAAGCATTCACTTACACAAACAACAACCAACACAATGCATTTCTCCAAGCTTATCCTGGCTGTTCTGCCTGCCCTCGCCCTCGCTAACGAGGGTACAACCACCGAGACGTCCACTGCTGTCGTCACCAAGACCTACTTCCTCTCTCAGGTTCACACCGTCACCTTTACCGGCGTGAGCACCACTGCTGTTCACACCTCTGTTGAGATCACTCATACCTCTATCGTTGAGGAGACTCATACCTCTGTCATCGAGGAGAAGACTACCTTCCTGCCTGTTCACAACTCCACTACCCCTGTGGCCACACCCAGGGCCACCTCCACCGGAACCACTGGAAGCACTGGCGATTCCTCTCAGCCCTCCGAGGTTCCCGAGAACGCTGGTTCCGCTGTCGCTGTTGGCAAGTTCGCCATGGTTGGTGTTGCTGGTATGGTCGCTGCCGCTTTCCTATAAGCGCGTCTCGGACGGAAAGGGATTCCTCTAAAGGATCTCTCAACTGCCGACTTACGAACTCGTCGGCGGAACCAAACGCTCTTCCATTTCTTGTCCATTTACCTCTTATACCTTGGCCACCAGCGCGGCCTACTTCTTCACGATGAAACGACGCCAAACAGCGCCACGATACCAATTGCAGAACGATACCCGCCGTGCTGGTTCACTCTGCTTCAACACTTGATGGGTCTTGGGACTCTGCCACCAAACGGATAGCTCGACTGCTTCCTTTCGCTTCATCACGCCCGCTCACTTAACAAGACTCGCGGGCTTTCAACACTTGCTGTTTCATTCATCCCCAGAAGTGTGCACTTGGCGCGTTGACTGCGCTACACGTAGCTGAACACTAGCTGTTGTTGCTGATGTCGAAGGGTAGTCTTTGATAGGAACCAAGCCTATTTACTTTCTCATTGCACACTTACCCCTTCTCCCTTTGCCCTCACTTGAGGACATATTTCCCAGGCTGGGCAACCGTAATCCATGACTTTGAGATCAAATCCCCTCGACATCAACAACAGCTGGTGCATACTACTGGCTGGAGACCTATTTTACCGTTGTTATCAGTCAATATCTCTTCACTCGACTCTGCTGCTATAAAGATGGTTGAGACCAAGGAGACGGGGACGACGTCGGCGACGCGGAAACAATAATATTCACTTCAATCTCTGATTCTTGGATGCACTGGTTTTAGTATACTTCTCTTTTTGGCGATACCCCTTTTTACGACGGCGCAGGTGATCCGAGGTCATACTTTACGTCTTGACAACTCGGAGGAAGGTTTGCAGCTTGGAGTATGGCTTGGTTTGATTCGGGAGGGGTTGGGATACGACTTTGATGAAAAAGGAGGATTGGTGATTGAGTGTCCGGCAACGGACCAACGACGATGAGCCATGACGGCTTGTAGATAGCACAGTATGAGAGCAATAGACTTTATCACGCTCAGTGAGGGTTTGATTTTTGACTTGAAATGAATGTACATGTCGTCCTGTAATTGAATGGAACTCGATGTCCGATGACGAGCTCAAAGAAGGCGCAAAAAGACCCTTGCCAAGACGTCTCTCATGAGGAGAATGGAAAATGTTTGAATGGAGCTGAATAATGATGATGCGAAGCCTTTTGATTGGGGAATCATTCGGACGCGGCCCGGGATTGAGCGGGTCTCATCGGCCTTTGTCCCCGAGTTTCCGTTTTGGCTTCGATTTGCAGTGGCAGCCATTTGCTCAACGTTGAGCCTACTCCTTCAGACCCCACGAACGCCTCAACGGCTTCCTTCCTTTTCTCTCTTTTCTCGAGAGACAGAAGCCATCCCTCCCGGTGCTACCACCATGACATCTCTTGTACCTTCGCTCAAGCGGGCGCATGCCCCTCTTCGCAAAGCGCTGAGCGCAACCTCTACCCTCCGAACCTTTGCCACCGTACCTCCAACCAGCAGCGAGCCCGGAAAACCACGACGGAAGAGTTATTTCAAGGATAACACAGTTTCTGACTTTTCCGACTTTCTTGCCACGTCGTCTCCAGCACAGCCGCTTTCACCAGCTGAGGCATACACTCTTAAAACTGCCGAAGTCGGCCCCGAGGGCAAGAAGCGAACGATCACACGACTCCCAGAATGGCTCAAGACACCGATACCTGCTGGAAATGACAACTTCAAGAGTATAAAGAAGGACCTGCGAGGATTGGGACTGCACACCGTCTGTGAGGAGGCTCGATGTCCCAACATCTCCGAGTGTTGGGGTGGTTCAGATAAGAACGCGGCCACAGCTACCATCATGCTGATGGGTGATACATGCACCAGAGGATGCCGTTTCTGCAGTGTCAAGACAAATCGAAAGCCTGCGGCATTGGACCCCCACGAGCCCGAGAACACTGCAGAGGCGTTGGCTAGGTGGGGCTTGGGTTATGTCGTGTTGACCAGCGTGGATCGCGACGATTTGGCAGATGGCGGCGCACATCACTTTGCTGAAACAATTCGAAAGATCAAGCAAAAGAAGCCTTCGTTGCTTGTTGAGGCTTTGACTGGTGACTTCCGCGGAGACTTGGATATGGTCAAGGTCGTGGCTGAGAGTGGACTGGATGTCTATGCGCACAACGTCGAGACTGTCGAGGACCTTACCCCATACGTGCGAGATCGCAGGGCTACCTTCCGACAGAGTTTGAGCGTTTTGAAGCAGGTCAAGGACGTGAAGGGCAAGGAGGGCATCATCACCAAGACCAGTTTGATGCTCGGTCTTGGTGAGCAAGAGCACGAGGTCATGTCTGCGCTTGAGGGTAAGAAATCCACATCCGTTATGAGATCCAGCTCGGCTAACCCCCGCTACAGAACTCCGCAAGGTCGATGTGGACGTTGTCACATTTGGTCAGTACATGCGACCAACAAAGCGTCACCTCAAGGTAGAAAAGTACGTGACCCCTGATGAATTTGAGATGTGGCGCAAGCGAGCTCTGGACATGGGCTTCCTGTACTGCGCCAGTGGACCTCTTGTACGCTCCTCGTACAAGGCTGGTGAGGCCTTTATCGAGAATGTGCTGCGGAAGCGGTCCGGCGAGAAGGGCATGGCTAGCGGAAATCTCGGCCAGGCCGTTGCCCTTGACTCGACCCAGTCGACGATCTAGACAAAGATGACTTGTACTCTTACTTTTATCACAAAACACAAACTACATAATCACGGGCTATGACCACGGCGATGACCGTATCGGGCGGCGTTTTACTGGATAGGGTCAGATATTCAACTAGAAAAGCATCGTCTTCAACAGGGCTGATGCGGCCTACTCGCATACACGAATACAATCACTTACCCCCAGTGGGTTGTGCATCAATCATATTCAAGTCAACGTACTTCTATCTTTGGAACCCTCCTCAAGTGCTGTAACTGAATCACAGCAGCAGTCAATGATGATCATCATGGCACCGCATCGTGGGGTTGAGTGGTTCGCATGCATTCCCTAGACGAATTTGAGATGCACCTAGTCACCGACCAAGACTCGTCCCACCGCAGTAGACACTTTCTCTCTGACCTTTCGAGTTAAACTGAGGTTCAATTTGGGACGAGCTTGGTGCGATTCAATTGGTAATACTTGGTGAACACTTCAAGTCATCAGACCTCAAGGAAAGTGCAGTTGCATCGAACCTGAACACATGATGTAGTAAGAGCAACCGACAAAATGCTCCTTCCATCCAATCTTGCAATCACTTACAAAGCACTTTCCTAAGAAAAGCTCTATTTAAATCTCGTGGTTTCTGAATTCTTTCTTTCTTTCCAACGTACACATCTCCAAGTAAAGTCATTTCGACAATTCCCCCGAGCTCTCATCAGGCCATCGCTATGAAGCTCAAAGCATCTGGCCTACTCGCTCTTGTGGGTACAGCAAAGGCAAAATATTGGCTCGAGGAGATCCCTCATCTTGGGCGTGCCCCTTATTATCCCGACAACAAGTATCAAGTCTTTCGCAACGTCAAGGATTTCGGAGCTGTCGGCGATGGAGGTTGGTGTGTGCTCATTCAACTCATTTCGTTGCTAACCAAGCAGTGACTGATGACACGGCTGCGATCAATGCCGCAATCAGTGAAGGTGTTCGATGTATTCCTGGTGTTTGCAAAGGGAGTACGATCTCGCCAGCGACTGTCTATATTCCGTCCGGGTGGGTGCCTGCAATGAAGCATAGTTATGGATAGCTAACAAGAATAGCACCTATCTGATCAGCAGCTCCCTTATCGACCTATATTATACTCAAATAATCGGTGACCCTACTAACCGCCCTGTCATCAAGGCATCCGGCTCCTTCTCCAAGCAAAGTTTTGGCCTCATTGACGCAAACCCCTATCTATTCAACGGTGCGCTCTCATGGAACTCGACAAACGTTTTCTTTCGCCAGATTCGCAACCTGGTCCTGGACACTACTGCTCTTCCCCCTGAATTCCCTGCGGTTGGCATTCATTGGCCTTCCTCTCAAGCGACATCTATCACCAACTGCGTCTTCATGCTGTCTACCATTCCAGGCAACAAGCATACTGGCCTTCTGATTGAAGAGGGCTCGGGAGGCTTGCTAAATGACCTTTACTTTTATGGTGGTGGCAATGCCACAGTTTTGGGCAACCAGCAGTTCACAGCACGCAATCTTTGGTTCACCAATGCCGATGTTGCGATATGGATGACCTGGGACTGGGGATGGACCTTCAAGAGCGTTATGTTCAAGAATTGTCGAGTCGGTATTAAGATGGACGATTCATCCTTTGGTGTTGGCTCCATTACCATGCTTGACAGCTTTTTTGAGAACGTTGATACTGCCATCGCCACAACACGCAATAGTTCGGCAGCCCTTGGCGGCGCAGGTTCTTTGGCCATGGAGAACGTCAACTTTCAAAACGTAAACAAGGTTCTCTTGGGCCCCGAGGGAATCGATTTGGCGGGATCTGCTCGCGAAGCTACAGGTGATGTCGCTTTTATAATGGTAAGCTTGACCGACCGGAGATTATCAAAAGCTAATGACAGTATCAGGGACACTATACTAATGCGGGTGGTACGTTTGACACGACAGCTTACTATCCCGTCCCATCACGAAGTTCCAGTCTTCTCAATCGTAACGCCTACTACGAACGATCAAAGGTGAGTCTACTCCATTCCTTGACGGACCTACTGACCCTCGAAGCCTCAATACGAACAAGTTCCTAGCAACTACTTCATATCCGCAAAGGCAAATGGAGCTTACGGCGATGCTTCTCACGATGATACTCGAGCACTCAACGAATTGTTCAAGTATACTGCAGCCAACGGGTTTATCGCCTATCTCGACGCGGGATACTACATGGTCTCTGACACCATCTATGTTCCTCCCAATGCGAAGATCGTGGGCGAAGCTCTCGCCTCAATCATTATGGGTACAGGACCCAATTTTGGAGAGATGAATAATCCTCGACCGGTCGTTCAGGTTGGCCGCCCTGGGGAAGTTGGCCAAGTCGAGTGGTCAGACACAATTGTCTCAACGCGTGGACCAACAGCAGGCGCAATCCTGATCCAGTACAATCTGTATAGCCCTGCGAATACATCAGGCATGTGGGATGTGCATGCTCGCATTGGGGGCTTCGCGGGGACCTATCTACAAGTCCCTGAATGTCCCGCTATCAAATCGACCAACACCATCAACCCAAGATGTATAGTGGCATACATGAGCTTCCATGTCACAGTTTCTGCTGGGGGTTTATTCACAGAAAACTGTTGGTTTTGGGTCGCAGATCACGATCTTGAAGACCAAAAGTATCAACGAATCTCCATCTTCGCAGGACGTGGCGTGCTCGTGGAGGCACAGAGGGGTCGTATCTGGCTCAGCGCATCTGGCTCAGAACACCATGTCCTGTACCAGTATCAGCTCGTCAACACCAGAGATGTATACATTGGTCACGTACAAACAGAGCAAGCGTATTTCCAACCTTTGCCACCCGCTCAGTACCCTTTCCCACCGGCGCCTCTGCTCAACGATCCAAACTTCCAGATGGATTGTCAGAATGACCCTGCTCCAGCTGAATGCAACATGGGGTGGGCTATGAGAATCATCAATTCAAGTGATGTGGCCGTGTACGGAGCGGGGCTATACTCATTCTTCAAGAACTACAACGATTCCTGTGCCAGTAACAAATCGCCAGAATACTGCCAGGAGAGAGTTTTGAGCATCGAAGGCCCCAGCCGTGGAGTCAAGTTTTTGGGGCTCAGCACAGTTGGAACGAAGATCATGGTGGAACGTGACGGCATGGATTTGGCTGCGGCTGTAGCGAACAATAGCACATTTGCGGACACTTTGGCTTTGTATGTATCATGAGAGGTTGACATTTTAATCATCAATGTAGGACACGGAGGGAGAGGCAGAGTTTAAAAGGGGGTATCAATTGCTATACAAGACACCTAACTAGAATCCCAAATACCTCTTAATGTGGTCAAGGCAATAAAAACAGCTTCATCTGTCCTGATGGTGCGGCTGCCCTGGTTGGGCAGAACGTTGACCCAGTGATCAAACAGCTCTTTAGTCTTGGATCCCTGAATGCCCATCTCGCTGAGCTCTTCATCGTTCATGGCTGCAAACTCTAGACCACGCGGGCCACCGAAGACAACAATGAGATGGTTGAAGTTGACTCTCTTCGTGTGTGGGAAAGCCTTGGAGGCTGGGACACCACGTTCAGAGGTGCCGATACTAACGTCGTAGCCGTTCTCGTAGGGGCTCTCGGTGAAGACATTGGAAAGGGAATTAGCCTTTCGTACAGTGTAGCCCCAGTAGTAGCCACACTCAGTTCTTGGAGCAGCAGGATGCACAGGTTCAGGATATTGGTTTTCATCCTCCGGAAACTTGAGCGTTATTCGCGTTTTCGGGGGAATTTCAGCTTCTACCTCGACAGGGTAGTCCAGGCCGACTTCGACGAGGGTTCCCGACCCCGTACTGGTCTTGCCTTCAACAGTAACTCCCTCTCGGTAAGAAATCCATTCCTTGGGGTTTGGGTGGTGCGGCATGTCGAGACTGGGAAGCATGGCAGTGAGGCGCAAGTTGGGATGGAGAGGAAAGAGGGCCTTGCGCATGAACGGAGGCGCCTCGAGGAAGGACAGAATATGCGAGAGAAACTGGCATGGATCGGTATCGCCTGTGTAGCTGCTTGGATCTGTATGACGAGGCCGGGTGGAGAGAGGTGAATCGTCAAAGACGACGACTTCATCGACAGAGAAGACGGCAAGGGCGCGAGCAATGCGCGCGGGCTGGGTCATTCGCTGATCGGCGGTAGCAAGGCTGACGTCAGATGATTAGCAGGTACAACAAGCACGATTGGAATTGAACATACTTTGTCAGAATACTACTAGGAATTGCGACAGAGAGAGTCCATGGCCGGCCGCCTTCAGTCGGGTTGAAAGTTGCTGAGGGCTTGAAGGAGGTCGTATCCTGACCATTGTGTTCGAACTTGCGCTTCTATTTAGAGTTAATGCTGAACCAATCAACCGGATGGTTTTGGTTTGACTGACCTTGGACTTTCGCTCGTGAAAAGACATTTTGGGCGCTGATAAGATTAGCTCTGATCTGCTCTCGCGATGAAGCTAGCGACCAGGCTCTGAACAAAAAGTTGAGAGGTGGGACAGATTTGTCCGGCAGAATCTACCCGCCTTCCACACCGCCTTCCAGATGCGGCTTTTGTGCGGCTTGCATAAGCCGGCGCGCGCCTGGTCGGCATCACGGCCAACAACCCGATGCGACCAATGTGGCCTCCCATCTTGACTCAACTCGACCATTTCCCAACAATAACGAAAACGACGACCATATCGAAACCATGAGTGTCAATATCGGTTCTGAGTCCGAATGGAGTAGTCTCCTTTCGGGCACAAATGTGGTCATCGCAGACTGTGTGTTGACCAGACCCCGCGGATAGCTAGCTACATGATCACTAACACGACGACAGTCTACGCCGACTGGTGCGGCCCCTGCAAGATGATTGCGCCTACCTTCGAGTCCCTCGCCAACGAACACTCGCGCCCAACCAAGGTTGCCTTTGCAAAGGTCAACGTCGATAGCCAGTCCGGTATTGCTCGAGCCCAGAGTGTCTCTGCCATGCCGACCTTTAAGATCTTCCGCAACGGCACTTGCGTCGAGACCATCAAGGGCGCCAACCCCCCGGCGCTGACGGCAGCCATCAATAATGCAGTGAAGCTTGTTGGTCCAGCTACTGGGGATGTGTTCAAGACGCCCGGCCGGACACTCGGTGGTGAGGCCCGATCGGCTCCCCTGGCTAAGCAGTGGAACCTCAAGGGGCTTTTTGATGCTTTGATAGCGTTCGTGGGGCTGTACTTTGTGTCTTTGTTCTCGGTACGTGGCCACGAGGGATGGGGCGCAATGCAAGTCGCTAACAGAACACCAGTTTGACCCTTACAAGTCGGCGGAGAAGAGTGTCTTCAACCTCCATAGACAGCCAGTGGCGAGAAACGCCGACGGTTCGAAGCAGGGTGCCGGAGGTGCGAAGCAACCTCCACGCTCCTCAGTCAAGACGTTGGCAGATCTATTAAACGAATAGATCATGGCGTTGATGGGTAAAGTGGTTTCATTCGAGCATTCGTGCTCGAATTTCCTTCTTCTTTCTTTTTAGCAAACTTGTTACAAAGCGGTGGAGTGGTTCAATCAATTTCTAGTCTATCATCCATATGTTGTCCCTCTCTGGTGATTCCAATCGCAGCTGGAACTTGAGGAGTGTAATTGCCACTCAAGGTCACGTGAGCACGCGTATAGCAAAAAAAAAGTTGCATGGCGAAGCTACCATCTTTGATTCCTATCCTTCAAATTTGTACAGTACGGAACATGTTATCGGCCAGAGGAATTCGAAATGCCTGTCCGAGGTGTAATCCTTCTTCTCTACTATCCTCTTCTCGTTTTTACTCTTCTTCCACTCCTTTACTTCGCTCACGACGTATTTCGCCCTTTCAACAGATCCAGTCCAATAGGAACGCAGCAATTACACAGGCCTTTTCGACTTCACGATGTTTACGACAAGAAGCCTCAGAAGCGACGCAGGCTTCGCCCGAAGACATTGAGCGGGTTGTTCGAGATGCGAAGCAGCGATTTCGAGATACTTTACCTAAAGGATATCTGAATGACGAGGAATATGCTGTTTATGAACGATTGTACGGAGCGCCTTTACGTGAGACGAGACCCGAAGATGTTGGGATTCCAGAGCACGCCGATATGGGACCACAAGCCCCACGACCAGATAATGAGGGCACACTTCTACGACAACTTGAGGGCGGCGAGTTTGAAGAAATCACCTACCAGATTCCTCCCAGCGAGAACGGACAAGAGACGGACGAGATGGCACCACAACCTGATCTAGCAGACCTGGAAATTGAACAGATGGCACACCAGGCTCCGGGTTATGTCGACGTGATTGCCAGGAGCCAGCGGGAGTACGATGCGTTACAGAGGCTTTCGGAAGATTTCAAGGAAACACAACGGCTGCTGCAGGAAGCCGAGGATCAAGCTGCTGCCGCCGAGGAGGAGCTCGCAGAGAGGGGGGCAGAGGAGGAAGAGGAGTTTGACTGGCCAGAAGAGGAAGAAAGGGAGAAGATCTCTGGTGAGACCATGCGGTTTCACCCTCTTTCTCTTGAGGGCCGCTTCCACGGCAGCCCTGTCGAGATTTCTCTACCGCGGGATGAGCTGATCATGCCGATTCGGGATCTGCTGCAGCGAACTCATATCGATCATGTCAAGAGTGCAGCTGAGACTGCATTCGGTGGCGCAGGTCTCCCCCTCTCTCCCGCGACGCCCGAAAGCAAGAGGAACGGTCATATGCGAGGTGTTGGTCTTCAAGCAGATCAGCGACACATGACTGAGATTGAGGCGGATGCTTTTATTGCGGGCTTCCTGCCACCGGCCTATGCGTCTGTCATGGCTACGCTACGGGAAGTTCGTAAGCGAATTGGAAGTGACTGGCTTCAATCCAGACTCAAGGACGGCAGCGGTCTTGGCGTTCTCGACGCGGGATCCGGAGGAGCAGGGTTGGTCGCCTGGAATGAGATTGTGCGCGCAGAGTGGGCGTTATTAAAGGAGAATGGCCAAGTGAAGGGATCTGATCCTCCGGGGAAGCGGACAGTCGTTGTTGGCTCGGATCGTCTGCGGCATCGCGCCAAGAACTTGCTCGACAACACTACTTTCCTACCCAGACTTCCCGATTACGAGCATTCGGGAGAGATGAAGGGCGGACATCTTGATGCTGGCAGCAAGCCACAGCCTCGAAAGAGCTACGATGTCATCATTGCTTCTCACCTCTTTCTCAAGGAAGAGCAAGACCACTATCGGCAAGCCATCCTCAACAACCTCTGGAGTCTATTGAACAAGGATGGAGGTGTCCTGATCGTGTTGGAAAAGGCTCACCCTCGAGGATTCGAGGCTGTGGCTCATGTCCGAGACACAGTTCTCAAGCAGTTTCTCCTCCCTCAATCGGGAGAGCCAGAGATTGCAGCCGAGGACTTTAACCCTGCTTATCAGCGTGAAAAAGAAGCCGGACATGTTGTTGCGCCCTGCACCAATCAGAGAGAATGCCCCATGTACCAGACGACCGGCAAGGCCAAGGGCCGAAAGGACTTTTGCCACTTTAACCAGCGGTTCGTGCGGCCTGGTTTCTACAATCGAATGCTTGGAAACAGCGCGAACAACCAGGGCGACGTCGAGTTTAGCTACGTGGCCATCAGACGTGGCGTGGCCAAGGAGGGCTCCGTGAACGGCAAGGAGGCGACGGACCAGGCTTTTGAAGGGTATGAAGACTCGGATTCAAAGCCTTGTATGCAAAACCTTCCTCGAACCATCATGCCTCCCCTGAAGCGAAAGGGCCATGTTACTCTGGATCTCTGCACGCCAGAAGGCAAGCTTGAGCGATGGACGGTCCCCAAGAGCTACAGCAGGCTAGCATATCACGACGCTCGCAAGTTGCAATGGGGCGACCTCTGGGCTCTAGGAGCCAAGACACGAGTGCAGCGAAAGGCTCGTGCCGGCAAGGGCCCCGACGATGGCGGCAAGCGAGCCGGACAGGATAAGAAGCCTCGAAAGGTGGAGATTGTCATGGGACCTGGCGGCATCAGCGCCAACGAGAAGAACGCTCCTCGAGAGAGACGTGCAAAGAACAAGCAGGACAAGAAGGGACGGCTACTGCAGGAGATTCTGGAGGCGGAGCAGGAAGAGGAGAAGATGATTGCCAGGGAGATGGACGAGGAGGTAGAGGCTGAGTTGGAGGAGGATGACAGGAGAAAGGGTCGACGTTAGGGGAGGGCTGGATGTATTATGACTGTAAAATATGAAGTGTATAAAATGAGGCTACTTGGCGGGCGGGCATGTCATGAGGGCGCTGGTACATAACCGCACCAAAACCACAAGGACGGTTACAACGTATGTACGCTTTTAGGTGATGTCTGGTATATCGCTACTATCACAGCACATGTTATCACCCTAATATCGAACGGTTTGTGCAATTCAAACATCTCCGCTGCTGGTGGCCCAGAACCACAATCATATCACATCATATCATATCACAACGTGCTCTATCGCAATTCTGACATCTCCGGTTGCGGCCCGCGGAAGTCGGTGATTTTCTGATTGCGTTATCGGCAGAGTAGAACATGCTACAGACTCTAGTGCCCGCCGACAGGCCGATGTAAGAAATGGCGTGAGTTTGAACCAATCAAACGACGTTGATTTGCCTTGGTTGACTGACGGTTCCTGGAGGAGGGGCTAGAAACGAGGGGCACTCTTTTTTTTTTCTTTTTTTCTTTTTGCAGCTCATGAATGAATGGCAGGGATTGCTAATGCCAAGCTAGTCAAGGGTCTATCTAACGTTGGTAGGTCGAGTCGGGTCGGGTCAGGTCAGGTCTCATGAGCCGAGATGGGAGAGAGAGAGCTCTTTTATAAGTCGATATTTTGCTGCCACTGACTGACTGACTCCCTTTCTCCCCCCTCTCTCTATTTATTTATCAGGCAAAATTGCTCTCTCTATACTGTCCACAAAAAAATGGCAACATTATTACCATCTTCTCTTCTCGCAGCTCTCAACTGCAGAGACAGCATCCATCTCGTTGTCGGCACAAACCCTCTCGCCGCCACTCGATGTGGACAATCCCTCAGCGCAGGCGCGCACCCGATTCTTATCGCCCCCAAAGGCGCTGAGCTCCATTACGCTCTGCAAAAGAAGATAGACGACGGGAGTGTTCAGTGGCACAGCAAGACATTCCAAGATGCCGATCTGCTCCGGCTCGGTCGTGAGGAAGTCGACGGCGTGGTTGATGCTGTCTTTGTCACTTCAGCACCACGAGATCCTCAGAGTAAGCACGCACGCACCAGCCAGATGACAGACGCCAAAGAGACAAGACTAACCGGCATGTCAGCTATTCGCATCTCGGCCCTCTGCAAGCGAAACCGCATCCCCGTAAACGTCGTCGACGCGCCTCAGCTCTGCACATTCTCCCTCCTCTCAACACACACCGATGGGCCTCTCCAAATCGGCGTCACGACAAATGGCCGTGGCTGTAAGCTAGCCTCGCGCATTCGTCGAGACATTGCCGCTTCCTTGCCCGTCCATCTCGGCGCTGCTTGTGCACGCCTCGGAGACGTTCGGCGACGGATCCACGACGAAGACGCCATCGCCGCACACGACGATCCTGCTTCCCTCGACGATTCTTTCGATCAGACTGCGCAGTTCAACCGCCTCATCACAGAGCAAGACGCCAAGAATAGAAGGGTGCGCTGGCTCAGCCAGGTCTGCGAATACTGGCCCCTTAAGCGACTGGCCGCCATCACAGACGAGGATGTAGAGACCCTTCTCAAGTCATACCCCGGCGACGGCCCTGATATCAAGCGCGACCCTGGCACGCCCGAGAAGCGAGTCGGTGCAATCATCTTGGCCGGCAGCGGACCTGGACACCCCGATCTTCTCACGCAAGCCACCCACAAAGCCATCAAGTCGGCCGATCTCATCCTCGCTGACAAGCTTGTGCCCTCTGGTGTCCTCGACCTCATCCCCCGCCGCACGCCCGTTCAAATTGCCCGCAAGTTCCCTGGCAACGCAGATCGCGCGCAGGAAGAGCTTCTCGAGATGGCTCTTGCTGGCGTCCAGCAAGGAAAGACTGTCCTGCGCCTCAAGCAGGGCGATCCATATGTATACGGCCGTGGTGGTGAGGAGGTTGCCTACTTCCGCCAGCACGGATTCGGAGACAGAGTATCTGTTCTTCCCGGCGTCACCAGCGCTCTGAGTGCACCGCTGTTCGCTGCCATCCCTCCTACGCAGCGTGATATTGCCGACCAGGTCCTCATCTGCACCGGCACAGGCAAGAAGGGCAAGGCACCTTCACCACCCGAGTACGTGCCCAGCCGTACCGTGGTCTTCCTCATGGCCTTGCACCGTATCAACGGTCTCATTCGTGAGCTCACTACTCATATCGAGCTGGAGCCTCTTGCTCCAGCCAACGAAGAAGCTGCCTCAGCTCCCCCAGAGCCCGCTCGAGTCTCCCCAGTTACAGGCCAGAGCAAGAGAGTACTCTGGCCGCGCAACACGCCCTGCGCTGTCATTGAGCGTGCCAGTTGTCCAGACCAGCGAGTTATCCGAACGACTCTTGAACACGTTGCTGAGGCTATCGAGACGGAAGGCAGCCGACCACCCGGTCTCTTGGTAGTAGGACGATCCTGCGAGACCCTCTTCACACCCGAAAAGGGCCGAGCTTGGGTTGTCGAGGAAGGATTTAGGGGAATGGAGATTGAGGATTTCACGGCTGCACTTGAGGCGCTGCAGGCATAATTTCTAATCACCTTTATTTGATTAGACTGTCCTTGGAGTTTAGGCGGGCATAGCGTCGGTAGCATAGCTGGAGTTGGATAGAGTTGCCAATATTATGCCATATACACACAAATTAGACTCACCCATGTCCAATCTTGGCATCTGGCTCGGAAACTCCATCTCGCCGTCTCTTGTTACTTTTCAAAGCGTCCAAGGTCCTCCTGCCCAGGGGTATCTGTAAGAACTCCAACAAAGAAAGCGTCCTATTCTGGGTTTATCGTCCAAGGAATAGTCAGCCTGCCACTGGTACTGACTGCCTGACTGCAACGCTCGCAATCGTCAGCGACTGATCAAACTCCTACTCATCATCATCAGTGCGTTCCTGTTTGACCGAGGGTTCAACTTTAACCTCTGGCGTTTGTACAGACGTACAAACCCGTTTACCAGGTCCTGCCTCCTCTTCGCTTGCCCATCTTCTCACCCCAGCTGCCTGCGGCGCTGTTGCAAACGGAGTCACGCCCTGCAATAATATCACTTCGCAGTACCGCTGCTTGCCAAGAAACCCCTCCATAAAGCCCCCCTCCAGGGGTTGCAAGACTCTTCTCAGACCAGCATAGTTGTATTGCCAGTTTTGCAAGCTGAGCGGAAGTTCGGGCGCCTTCTTGACCACGGTGAGAGTGAGACATCCGTCCTGCGTGGGCTGCTGAGCTGTCGTAATCTCCAGTGACGGGTTCACTCTCAGAGCGTGCTCAATATGCGTTCTTCGATCGGCGGGGGCGGTAAAGTTCCAAAAGCGTTGGTCGGGATGCGTTAGGAATTGATTCAGCGCCATACAATCGTCACAGAACCCACATCCACGTTCCCGGAAAACCAGTCCGCCTCCTGAGGATAGCTTGGGGAGATCAAGCCGGATGACCATACGCACAATAAGCTCGAGCATATCCCCTACGGCTGGTACGGGAGCCGACCTCCCTTCCGCGAACAGCCGGATAATAGGGGCTATCAAGCAGTGGATGACACCAAAGACATCCTTGACAAGAAGCCATCTTGATTTCTCTCTGACCAGCCCTATAAATGTCTCTGCAAGTATCCGGGAGATCTCCTCGGCCGCACCCATGTCGTGACTCTCCATTATGAGCCGCATGAAGAAGCCGCAAGATTCATCATGATTGGGAACCGGTGACGACCAGCTTCCGGTGGGCTCAAGGGCTTGGGGCGGAAAGTTGAGTCTCCTGCCGCTATTTCTGATCATGGTTTGGTACATTTCCTTTGCATTGGCGAATTCTGGCTCGTCCCCATGTTCGTAAATGTAGTGTAGAAGATGAACCAAGAGTGCCTCATGACTCTTGGTATTGCCGCCAGAGGCAATCTTTGGGAGCATACTGCATAGAATCAGTGTCAATCTGAGTCATGAAGAGGGCGAAAACGTGGTAATACGAACCTGTTTATAATCCAATCTTGTTTTTCATGTCGTTCCCGTAGCCTCTCTATGATCAAGTCGAGATCCCTAAAATCCCACTCCTCTCGGGATTCCACTTTCTCATCCATCGTACTTTGCGCCCACTCATAAAAAGATTTTGCTATTGGCTTGTTGACAGAATAAATGCCACACCATAGGCATCCGTAAGCCACTCTAAAGTCTACGATATTGCTTTCTGGGATATGGTCAAGCCTAGGTCAAAACAGGTCAATCGGGTATCCAACAGTGTGAATCTAGATGCCCATACACACTTACCATTCCTTCCACTTGATAGTATCTTCTTTGCCGCCATATATTTTGGCGAGATATTCCGTGAGGGCACCTGCTATAGGTACTGGAGCAACACGCAGAGCCATATTGTACAAAGTCAAATCTCCCGACTTGAGACTCCACACTGCGAAAGGGGCAATAAACAATCTTTTTATTGCATCTTGAGCTGTGGAGAGCGTGTTGATCACGCGGGTTGCCAGCATCAGTGCCTTGGAATCCTGAGAGAATTTCTCAAGATCTCGCACAATCATCGCCACAATACCGCCCAAACCCTTGTCATAGGCCTCAACAGTCTGAGGGGCTCGACTAGCTTTCCACTGCGGATTGTGGCGGCCATCCAGCTTCACCAGGTCAAACAATCCTCCCTTTGGTATGAGAACAATAGCGTGATCGTGATAACGGCGTGTGGTTTCCCCTTCTTCAGTGAGTTCCCAGCCAGGCATATTCGGATCATCCTCGTCATCGCTGTCAGGTTTACGTTTTTCCAGTTCCTCCAGGTCAAATCCCAACACCTCCCTTCTTGCATTAAGAGCCTTGTTCGCCGTCAGAGGCTGGCCATTCGGCGTGTATAGCCCCTCGATGGTGCTGGTGACTGATCTGTCGCCGCAATCATCCAACACCTCGTGAGTAATCTCAGCGAACAGCATGTAGAGCCCTGCTTCGGAGCAGACGTCGTATAGAATCTGGCAAACTACCAGATCGCGACCTTTTACTTCTTGGAGAGATAGAGGCCCTATCCCTTGTTCATCGTCCAACTTGTAGAGAACCTTACGTGAGTCGGAGTATTGTGATGGCCAGTTCCGAAGCAGATCTGCCACACGCCCACGCTTTAAACTTGGCTCACCGGCAGAGGATTTCGTAGGAGTGTTCTGACATAGCGTATATGTTATTGTCAGACGATATCCGGACACCAGCTCATCAATTTGGCAGTCTGCGTCAGAAAACCAGCCGATGGCGGAAAGATCCAGAGCTGGTAAAGATGCAGTGGAGAAAGTTGATGTTTTATCTCCGAAGGATATGCGAATATTCCCGCCCTGGTGCTCTGAGGGGAGGAAGATGACGAGCGTCCCGATTGTATCATCGCCCTGGTTTGAACCTTGACAGGCTTGTGTGGGAGAACCAGGCTCATCAAGGGTTAATTTTTGCAGCTTTAGCATGGTATTACTTGCTCCAAGCGCTTTGGTGATATCGCAAGCGACTTTGCCGAGAAATGATGGCCACATTGGGTTGGTCAATTCGAACTTGGTGTAGTCAAGCTCCCACACGTTTGAAGCCGCCGCATCAGCATCAGCGTCAGCATCTTGACTAGCCTTGCAAACCTTCTTAATGACTTCAGCATAGTGATCAGTAAGAGGCAACGGCACAATCGAGTGCCCATGAATCTTGATACCAGGGTTGATAAATAATTGGTAGGTGCTGAAAGACGCAATGTTACCCGTTGATTGGATCGCGTTCAGGGTTTCGAAGAGCGTCTGTTTCCAGGTTTGAGGAGGAGTCGCAGGGGTTTCATTATCGCTGTCGTCAACGATTTCCACGACTTCAGGCGGATATGCGCGATGCTGCATCATGTTGAGCTGAAGATGGGTTTGGGGAGGGATCATGGCGGAGCTAAAGTCGGCAAAGCTAACGTGTACGCGTTTCCATCACGCGTGACGCGTAAAGTGTCCATCGGTACAAATAGGTAGGTATATATGCGGATCGGATAGTGCAAAAAGCAATGAGAAGCAATAGCCCAACAACCGTTTACGATGCAACAAGTCAATTCAAGTAAAGGATTCTTGTGTGTGAATATAGCTAGGTATGTAAAAAAACAGATGTGTACATACCGAGGCAGGTAGTTCCTAAAGCCTGTACTGTATATATCCATGTCTAGATACTGTATACTGTATTACTGTATCCGTAGAGTACAGTGGATGTATAACTTCGGGCCGTCCCGTCACACAACGAGTACCGTCTGGGATGGTAACGTACTGACCGTAATCTGTGCTGTAAAAAAGAGTTCCTGTAAGCCTCAGGATCAATGATGGACTTTCAGATACAGTGATAATGAGCGAATATCACGCTATAATGGTTTGAATTATTCTTTTTTGCTCAATTAACCATCAAGGTTGATACGTCATATCGCACTTGTACACAGCAGACTAAAACGTTCCCCAGGTTAGGTATGTATGTACATCCCATCTCGAGCAATACCTCGCGTTGCGAACCTAGCATCTTTATGTTGGCCGTTGGTCGTGTTTAGACATTTCCCTCAAACCTCCAAGCGTTACCTATCACAACGGAGGAGCAAGAGGCAATTTGAGCAAATATCAGACCTCACCATAAACAGGCAGCTGAGTCATCAGCCCCTCCTCGCTCCGCTATCTCACTCCAAGTAAACGTCTAACGAGTGAAGCCTTCGCCATGCTAATACACCTCCACTTCCAGGATGAAAATATGAACCCTCTCTCATATCGAGGCTCTGAGGCTGTGAACGGACTAGATCTGCCCTGGAGATTCGCCCCAAGAGGAGACTATGATCCTGGTCACAATCCAACCGGGTTGATATCATTTGGCACAGCTGAGAATGCAAGAAGTTCCCTTGACCTACATTTTCCAGAACTGACCTCTGATTAGGCTCTAGTAACACAGGAGTTGAAGGATTTTGTAGACAAAAACGTATGAGTATATCCTCTAACCCCGAGTGCCACGTCTCGACTTACGCGTTTCAGGTCACCATCTCGCTCGATGACTTCCTCTACCGTGGCAGCCATGCAGGGGGTTCCCGCTTCCCGGAAGCTCTAGCCATCCATCTCAATGAATACCTTCGGCCCCATAGCCCTATCACATCGGATATGATTCAGTGTGTTGGGGCAGCTACTGCAATGCACGATATTCTTGCTTGGGGAGTGGCCGATCCTGGCGATGGAGTTTTGACCAGCAGGCCGGTGTATGGTCGCTTTGAACTCGACTTTGGCAATAAGTCCCAAGTCAGGGTCGTGTATTTGGATAATGGGGCCGATGAAGCATTTCAAGATGATATTGTTGAGAGGTTTCAAGAAGCCTTGGTGCAATCAAGAAAGGCTGGCGTCGCCGTCAAAATGCTCCTGATCGTCAATCCGCATAACCCGCTGGGTGAGAGAAATTCATACGCGTTTGTTCAAGTTGTTAATGAATGTAGGACGTTGTTATCCGCGTTCCACCCTTGTCAAGATTATGCAGTTTTGCCAGAAACACAGGCTGCATCTCCTAAGCGATGAAATATATGCTTGTTCTGTTTTTGAGACAGGCGAGCCTGCGGTCCCCTTTACTTCGATATTATCAATCGACTCCACGGATCTCATCGATCCAGATCTTCTCCATGTTACCTACGGTCTCAGCAAAGACTTCGGCGCCGCGGGTCTCCGTATTGGTGCCATCATCACCCGCAGCCAGCCTGTCCTTCGGGTAGTAGAGGCTGCCATGCGCTTCCACAATCCTTCTGGCGCCAGTCTGGCCATTGGAAGTGCCATGCTTCAGGATAGAGAATGGTGTCGAGGTTTTGTTGACGGGTCCAGGGCAAAGCTCTCTCAAGCCTACCGACATGTCACATCGCAACTCGGCGAGTTTGGCATCGACTACTTACCCGGGAGCAATGCAGGTTTCTTTGTTTGGATTGATTTGTCCCCATATCTACCATCCGAACTAGATGGGGAGTTGAATCAAGAATTTGCCTTGGTCAAGAAGTTGAGGAAGGCGGGTGTGTTCTTGCATCCCTGCGAGGAGCACTCGCTCAAGCCAGGATGGTTTCGATTAGTGTACACACAAGATCCAAGAACTGTAACAGAAGGGCTTAAAAGGTATGTTGCCCTCGGAGATGCTGGTGTAGTTGCTAACGTTTTCAGGATCAAAGGAGCAATTTCCTAGAATGGGTAGTGATGGGAAAAGCAGAATCAAACTTGCGACTGGCAAATTCAAACAGAGGCTAGGAAATTCAAAGAAAGGGAGAGAAAGCCCAACAGCTCTCTGATTCACGTCCACGAGGAGGCAGTCACACGTAGTAACGCGGTTGAAGGTTCGAAGACGAATCAGAAATCAAACTTCATTCCAAGTATCATACTTGATAGCTTATTTTTGACGGGTTTGCGGTACCGCCTACTGGCTAACGGCATCCTCAAACTTCTTACCAGTCAGCATAAGGAAAGCTTCTCGGTATCGGTCGGATGTAGCTTGGACAATATCCTGAGGTAGCTCAACGCCCTCCTTGCCCTTGACCCCTTCCTTGGTGAGCCAGTTTCGGATGAACTGCTTGTCAAAGCTGTCTTGATCACGGCCAGGCATGTAGCCTGCTGCTGGCCAGAACCGAGACGAGTCTGGGGTCAAAACCTCATCAACAAGGTAGATGTTTCCTTCTTCATCCTTGGCAAATTCAAACTTGGTGTCAGCCAACAGGATACCACGTTCCTCAGCATATTTGGAAGCCTCCTCGTAGATCTGGAGGGAAAGCTCCTTGACACGGTCTGCCGTCTCGCGGTCTCCGACTTCCTTCCAAGCGTCATCAGGGTGGATGTTCTCGTCGTGCTGTCCGGCGTCTGCCTTGGTGCTTGGTGTCCAAAGGGGCTGCTTGAACTTCTGGGCTTCTTCCATGCCAGGTTCAACAGTAATTCCGTGGACAGTTCCACTCTTCTTATACTCCTTGTAGGCAGAGCCAGTCAGGTAGCCTCTCCTGCGTGGATGTTAGTTCTTGATCGTGGAAGTATGAACAGTAAAGGCCATCTCCAAACAATGGCTTCGTAAGGCTCATCCGAGGAGGGAAGGGGCACAGTACACAATCGATTCAATCTTGATCACAGACAGCTTTCGAACGACCATTGATCTATTTTTAATGGTCGCAGCCTCTTCTGCAGTGATACCCTCGGGGATATCAAGGCTGATGAAGTGGGTGCGCAAGCCAGGTATACGCTCTGTCAGGACCTTGAACCAGTGGGCCGAGACAAGCGTCAAGATCTTGCCCTTGTCAGGAATAGGGTTCTTGAGGACAGCATCGTATGCGGAGACGCGATCAGACGCTACGAAGAGCAGGGTGTTCTTATCGGGCAATTCGAAGAGGTCGCGCACTTTGCCCGAAGCAATCTTTTGGAAGCTCGGCAGCGAGATCTCAGCAAGTGCAGACATCCTGACGGTCTGAGAGGGTTTCGATGTGGTGCACTCAAGCTGTGGCGGAGAGTAACGTCAACCAAGGGATGCTTGAAGAGAAGGATGAAAGTGACGAAAAGCGTGAGGAGAAAAGATTTAGCCGTTTAGGTACAGTACAGCTGGAAAGCTTCTCCACTGACTCACAGGCTCCCTCATGGTCTGTCTCAACATTTGAGTTGGCCGGACAAAGTCTTGAAGAGAACATCATGTCTTGAACCTTTGGGTAGGTAATTACTTGTCGTAAACTGGGAGAATGAGAACCAATCTCGCATACGTAAACAGGGGCATCGAGAACGCGTCGTATACAGTGCAGGACAGTCTATATATACACTCTCCGTACGGTCTCACGAGCCTCCACTGCCACAACACCAGGATCGCGAATGTCTCGGTTCTAATATTAACAAAGGCAGTTTTTGGTCTCGTACTAATTCTATACAAGTTAAAATACGATTTACACGCTTTTTTACTGATAGAATTGCATTTCTCTTGGTGATAAAAATGAACTGTTTATTTATTTATTTATTACAGCCTAGATATCGACTTTACGAAAGATCCTAGCTTTTCCAAGAGACACGTAGTACTATCAACAATATAGGCCTCTATATAGACCTAAAAATTGAACAAAGAACAGGTCTAAAAGGGTTCTTTCAAACCTTTATCAACTCAACAAACTCTATAAAATAAACACCTATCCAGCTATAGGGCATAAAGCCCTACCTGCAAGACTTGCAAGTTGCCCAGTCGACCTGACGATCAAGACACATCAAGCAGCCTGACAAGCCTACACGCAAGTAAACCCGATAGACTGCCACCTTTGATCTGCAAAGCTGAATGAACTATTTATATGCATTTTCTGTAATATCCTTCCCTAATGCTCAGAAGCCACCAACCCTCGATTGTAAAAGGATGCAAGTATTTCACTGTCTTTCATTACCCATAAACTAAGCATAATGAGCAGTGATTAATAATAAACCAACCTGGAATATACCAGCCTCGCTTCACCAAGTCGCACCACGTAAATAGAGTCATGTTCTAGTCTTAGTTTTGGCATCTAACTCGATATCTCTTAATAGGGGCTCAACTTCCTAACTGCTGACATTAAAGTAGCTGGAAATAGTCTTCTACCTTGGTTCTGTGTTTTCTTTGTCAATTTAGCCCCAGTTATGAATCGTGTCCTTATTTGACATATCTGCTCTCCTTCCAACTCTCCCAATGTCCCGCTAGCATTATACCTCTGTTCGTGGCAAAGTTGGTTGAGCGGCATCCCCGAAGAAGAACAATAGGCGGCAGCTATTGTTTCGATGTAACTCATGATTTATTCAGCTGTGCATCAGCGCTCTCCCAAAGTATGTTGACGCGTGTAGCTGACAGCAATTCAGGACAAAACAACAAAGAAGCGTCTGCAGATGTCAAGTATATCAGATATCATTTACATAGCTGTATCAAGTGAGACCTGGAACGAGTGTACTTCTCTAAACCACTCAATATCAGGGGCTGCCTCGTATCTGCATGCGTGTTCGCGGTTGCGCTACCTGTGCGCTCTGACGGTGGCTTGCCTTTGTCTTCTCAGCCTACTTGCCGCACGTTTTTCTTTCCTTATCTCATCAAACCTAGACCGAGGTTCTCTGTGAAAAACAGTCTGTACAAGTTGGCATTCTGTGATGAACTGGGAGCCTATGAAGATACATGTGATATCAGTATTCATAAGCAAGCCTGGCTTCACCGATAAAACTGGCCAAGAAGTAACTAAACCTACCGCTCTATTGTATGGTTCAATTTGTTTTAGAAAGACATCGTTGAATTTGAATTGCTGGAGACCTTGACAGCTACAATAAATACTGACAAAGGGGCAAGAGAGGCATAGTATACCCTATGCATAGTGCCTTCACCATAGATACCTATCAAGTCCATCTGATCGTGTTTTCTGGATTTTCGACACGTTTTCTCCTTGAGTTATGGCGAAGAACCTTTTTAAAAGTATTTTACTTGCCAAACGCTTTATTTGCCCCGTCTCACCTTGTTGCGACTCCTTAAAAAATTCCGGGGGTCTATGTTCCTAAGTAAAGAACAGTCTTGTGATATTTAACCATGCTCCCTGAAGCATAGCATATCAAACAGTTCCATCAAACAAAACCATCCGAAGTGCAATAATTTCTTTACTAGAAAACTATGTGAATGAGCCACAGTGAGACATGCCACAACTCCCCCCGAGAGGCTAAACCCGGGCGTCAAGCGACTCAGTTGCTATGGCTATATTTCGTTCTTCAGTCATCCAAATTGCTAGAGCCACAGTCGTTTCTCATTCCTAGATCATGCTTAATCCTGAGGGGTTTGAGGTGGTATCCGCACCATGTCTTACATCTTCCCCGTTAGCACTAATAGAATCAACAGCCTTCAGAATTCAACATCATACTACTAAGCTACTTTGTCTTACTGTATACACAAGTTTCTATGAGGTGTATAAAGCTTATACCTATTAGGGTTCTCTTACGCAGTTCCAAGTTCGTTATAGACCAAGTGTGGGTTCAAGGCTAAAGGATTGGAAAGACAGTGGAAAGATTTCGAGACACAGATACCAAGTTGACAATACCTGGCTTCATAATTTCTAATCAATCTTATGTGACTAAATAAAAGAACTGCTACTGCCCACAAGGTTGTTGAGCGATCAGGTCCTTGAAGTGTGATGCATGTCATGAGGCCCAGACTTGGCCATGACGTACTTTATAGCCCATTGCCATGCCCAAGCCACATTCACAAGTGGCACATTAGCAGAGAGGAAGCCGATTCAGATTTGATTAATAGTAGTAGCGAGATGCTCGAGTACTCCTCATAGAGACTGGTGCCATAAGTGCACTTGCAGTCGGCTCACGTCACTAGCGTCCCTGACCTCGACCCGTTTTTACCATCAAACTCGGTAATTCCTAAGTCGCTGCTGATCTATTTGGCTAGTGATGCAGGTGATGGCAGAACCGTCAAGCTGAACCGTAGGATCAGATGAGGCTTGTTTGGTGGCAAAAGGGGCGAGTCGACTATCAACGTGTTGAGTTGTAAAGGGCGAATACGGAAAGGAACCACTCGTCTGCGAATGCAGAGAGGCTATTTGGCCCATGGACCCCGGTGTACTTGGCCGTATTGACCGCGGTGGATCAAATAGTGATGCTTTGACTAAGATACTCATCCAGCTACCCAAGGCGGTTCAGGAGTCGGTCACCGCAGGGGTCAGGATCGGCAGAGAGCCAAATGGGAATAAGCATTCGGATGAGGAATGTCAAGAAAGGTTCCAAGATGAGCATTGGTCTGTCTTGGCATGAAAACTATTGAGATTAGGTAAGGAACGTGATTCGTACGGCTCATTATCATGTAAGTCAGGTAGTGGTTGGCGTGGGGGCAGAGAAATGATCCATCAGATTCGTCATGATGGATGACCCAATAGAGTCTGAGGAACACGTCGGATGAGAAATACAGTCCTGGCTGGAACTTCAGGCCTAATGCTTGGCGTGAGTTGAGAGGGGATCGAGGCCTAAGATAATTCAGCCAGAACCGGTAGCGGTTCTGGTACTATGTATATATCCATTTGCAATTGCAGGTGGGTAGAGGAAGCAGAGCGGACGAGGCAGAGGAGTTGCAGATTTCGGTATAGTATCATTCCAATTGAAACATTCGGCTAATTTTGTATCAATGTACTAGATGCCATTGTATCTACATGTGGATGCCGAGAAAGGGAGTCCTGTTATTGAATTGGTCAAGATGGTTATGGCACTTGCTTCGACATCATCCTTGCCCCTTGCATTTCATAACCGCACTAAGTACAGAGTAGAGTCTAGTGGCCAATATACAGCCAATCATATGCCGGTTGTTCAAGTTGCAACTACCCTGGCAAGTGCGCCTTCTTCCATTGCTTCTTCTCCCATTCCTCAGGCGTGAGGAAGTAGCGAGCGAGCTACCTATGTTGTTGGTCCTGCCTTGATATGTGTCTACTGGCCACGCTTTGTCGTCTTCTAAACTTGCATCCTTTGTCATCTCGTCCTTGTCTCGACATCTCTAGTTTGCGCCAGCTTTTCCATCCTCCATGTCTCATCATCTAGTTCATCAACAGCTATCGCTATAGATACTTGGTGAGATACTTCTCACTCAGTGCCGTCAGTACCACCGCTTGTGCTGATCGCTTCAAACCTCTTCCTTGTTCTGTTCTCTTTGGTCTCTCGGCCTGACCCGACTTGCTGGTACTGGCTGATCAACTTCTCGACGCGGCGGTTGAGCCAATTGACAACCACCAGCTGGTCTTTGGACGCTACCGAGCGCGTATAACTGGATCCTCTCACTTATTTTCCCAGACGTACCTTGTTTGAGGCTGCGTTGCCGGCCGGATTGTCTGTGCCGCATACACTTGTCGTTTGGCGCCCAGCTTCCCGCTCCCGCTCCCGTTCCCGCTTTCGCTTCCGTGTCGTCGACGACCTAAAGCCGCTCGTCGATCAATCTACACAGCGTGAGACCAGGTTTAGTCTAGTCTTGCGACAGCAGGGCCTAGTTCTACAGGAATTCGAACACTTCCACTATAGGAGGACGTCTCCTACCGGCTGTTGCGACATTGCATCTATTGTCATACACGAAATCTCTGCCCCATCGTTTGTTATCGCAGTGTTTGTTTGCTGGTGTTATTGAACCTATCGCCGGTGCGGTAACAAGGAGTATGCCGAAGCCGACTATCAGACGGAGAGCCAAGGCCGCTTGTTGCCGGTAGACACCTCATGCTATACTATCTGCTTAGTCTATATTTACTGATGATTTATATCATAGATGTCGGCGAATGAGGTGTAAATGTCAATATGAGGATGCACAGCCTCCATGTAAGGCCTGCGTTGAAGCCGAGGAAGACTGGTGGGTTTACTTGCCTAGATGTTTGATTAACGAAGCTCATCTGAGATGTCTTTCTAGCACTTTTAAACCTGGTGATGACCGAGCTTATCGGCATCCTCGCATAAGAACCAGCAGGACGACTCGCAGACAACCGCGTGGTGAATGGGAACAACTTCGTGCCATACCATTATCAGAGATCATCGATGGTGTAGGTCGGTTTACGCAACACTACTTTCAACTTGGTTTCATTCACAAGGAGCAATTTTCTCGACGCCTGCGCAATAATCATCGATCTGTCAGTGTCTTTCTTGTCGTCAGCATCCTCAGCATATCAGCACGACTAAGCCCTCTCCTTTCCACTCGATATGGTTCCAGTATCAAGGCCGCCAAATTCTTTATGGACCGTGCTGAGGCTATTGCGCGGGATGAGATCAACAAACAGCCGATTACGCTGGAAAGATGCCAGGCCTTCTACTTGCTTAGCATCGCGCAACAGGGAAGTGGGCTAGGGAATCAGAGTCATGTAAGTGCAGCCAACGGCCCGGCGGATAAGTTCTGTTTTCACTACTGACCAGATAGATGAATATGGGTTGTGCCCTGCGGATGGCTACTGGTCTACAACTTCATCTGGAGCAAACATACTACGTTCCAGAACCGACGCGTGATACTATAATCCGTGCAGAATCTGCACGTCGGACTTTGGTATGTCATTTCGATGAAACGGGCTGCCGATCACGTCACTAAACAGATGCAACTTAGTGGATGATATATAGTCAGGATCAGTTGCACTCGAGCTCATCATCGCCTACATCTCTTGCTGCCTCGGACATCACTACTCTTCTTCCTTGTGACGAGGATACCTTTGCCGATGGACAAGAACCCCCTTCACGGGCTGCTCTTGAGGGGACACCCCCTGCTATCGATGATAACAAACTTGTCTATGGCCCTCACCGGTCTCTCTTTGCATCCCTCCTACAGGCACATGATTTCTGGGGAATAGTCAGTCGTCGCGCTTCGAGGTTTGCCCTTTGGTCTTATCCTTGGGACCAAAACAGCGAGTTTGTATGTCTATTGAGAAGAATTGAATCCTGGGAAATGGGTTTGTCCCATGACCATCGATGGAGCAAACAAAACTTGGAAAATTACAAAGCTAAAGAACAAGATCTGGTAGGTTTCTCCCCTGCTGTATTGACCGAAATGCTGACAAGCTAGGGGTATCTTGGCGTGACAATGATTCCGCGTCTTTGCAATATCGTTCTTCGTCGTCCTTACTTAGTACAGTGAGTTTAGACCAGGCTGCGCTGAGTTGAGGCTAACATCACATCCGCAGCATGCTGATGGGTTCCCCCGGGTATAGAGAGAGGCCACAGGTCTATGTGGGAATTGTACACAAATTATTCGATAACGTCCACCGACTTTATGAGCAGATCGATGCTCAATTCACTGATCGCTCGCCGGATGAGAGTGTCGGTGCTCAAATGGCTGCTTTTTGCGTTTACAGTTGCGGGCTTTTTTCTATCTATCTTTGTCACTATCCCAAGGGTGAGACGTTTTACCGCTACCCAATGTTCCAGATACTAATCCTTCTCAGTCTGTCCAGAATTCAGCCAGTACGGGCCTATGATATTCCAGGGTACCCTGTCTATTCTTAATGATTGCAAAAAGGTCTGGCCACTTGCTTCACGTTGGGTTGTTGCTCTCGAACGGTTTGCCCAGGATCCCACCAACCCTTTGATAATTCAAAGCGAGAATGGTATGGCCGATAGCAAAGACCCTATCCCTCACCCCCTGGTAGATCCTTCTACATACGACTCTGTCTCATCTGGCATATCGCCTTCTTCGTCCTTATACTCCCGGCCAGGTAACTATCCCGGGTCAAGTTCTGCTATGCCATCTTCATCTTCTCACGATATTTTAACACCCGTAGCTGTAAATCACGTGGGGTCTTCTCATTTCCCTCTGCCTCAAATTCAACACCAAGCACCGCCATATCAGCTGCACCCCGATCACCATCTACATCAACAACCGCAATCTGGAATGCTCCAACCTCAAGCTTACATCCCACATCAGATGCATCGGCATCTCTACATGGACCCTAGTGACTCAACTAACCTTGGTATGGCTATGGGACACTTCCATCACAGCACCGCCCAAAGTTATTCAATGGGGCCATATGGCAATCATCCCCTGACAGTCAATATCACAGCAACCACGGTTATGCCGCCTGCTCCCTTCAATCCTTCTGTGGAGGGATACGAAGGTGAGCTGAGCTTCTTTCTTAATGGACCTCAAGATTGGATGTCCGCAAACAGCCTATTCGACGGGTACTATTGACCTCGACCTGCAACGACGCCAGCTCACGAATTCAAAGTACCAGAAACCCAAGGGCATTTCGGTTCTTTCAGAGACTGCGATCATATGCTTGAATCTGACCTTGTCATTTATCTATCCTTACGGTTCTGGACTTTCTTTTGTGACGGTCCTGCAGCAACATTTTCTTTTGCGTAGCGAACGAAAACGAAAGAAATTCTCGGGTTTTTGAATTGGCCCAGAATTGTGTTATATATTTTTGCTCGTCTTCTTTTCGACACAAGACACAAAGCTGTTCTATGGTGAAGTGGTAACTTGGATGAAACTTGGAATAGCTTTGAGTTTGTAGCCTTGAAAACATATGAAGCGGAGAGAAAAACCACATGCGGTCCGTACGCAAGTTTGCAAGTCACTTAGGCGCTCTTCGCCAGTCAGCAATATTTCACAGTATTAATCAAGTTTCTTTAGGTTCAAAACATGAGAGCCAACGATCGTTTGTCTACCGGCAGCTACAGACGAGTTCACTTGATACTCTAGTCCGAAATGTTTCCTTTCAGCATTTCTTTTGGTTCAGCTCTAAGAGTCCCCTACACGCTCCGAGTTTTCAATCAACTCCCCCCTGAAGAATCCCACCGAGTTCCACACAGATGGGTTGTCCGAGTACGCCGTCTCCAGCCTTCCCGATCACTTGAAAGGGAATCCAAGACAGACTCCATGGGCCAAAAAAACCAATGCCAGAAAAACAAAACAAAATAAATAATAACCGGCCGCCTTGACTCCCCTATCCTCTACATGAATTTTGGGTCGCCGCCGCTGTTCATCTGCGCAGGGCATACATGACTTCTCTATTCCTTCGTTGCATCCGAGTACATAAAACAAATGGGGCGCAGTGTGTAGTGTGTAGTGTAGTGATGTGGCATGAAAGGGGTGTGAATACATCGTGGAGCGATGATGATGCTGGGTGGAGCATCATGATGGGGTATTGAATTACTGTAGTGTCTCTCATATGGGATCTATATACATGCAAGGGTCATGGGGATCGTGTTGTGATGGGGATGGGGGATGGG
>JABFAK010000331.1:0-15964 GCA_013266265.1 Fusarium sp. NRRL 66182
GGGGTATGGGGGTATGGGGGGTATGAGAAGGCTTGATTAATCCTCAAGCATGTCCTATCACCATTATCGAGTCCAAGGCGACTGGTTCTCTTTACTCTTCTGGGCCTGGAGCTGGGTCGTGCTCTCAGCCTCGGTCTGCGTCTCTGTTCTCTCCACCACCTTCTCGGGAGACTTTGAGCGATCTCGCCCCTCTGTACGGGGACGAAGAGTTAGAGATGGGTCTCCTCGGTCGCTGGGTAGGTTGGCAGATCGTCCTTCTCTCTCCCGAAGGGGATTCTTGGGGAGCTTTGGGAGCTTTGGGACGGGCTTTTGACTCTCGGGCTGCAGGGGAGCCTGAGTGCGGGCTTTCGGTTCATCAATCGTGGGCTCGTCAAAGCCGGCAGTGTCGAACGGACCTAGGTTCTTTGACCATTCGGCTTGCTCTTGAATCCACTGCTCGGTTCGTTCAACCCGGCCAACATCGGGGTCCTTGTCGTCGTCGGGCAACAAATCAAGACCGGCAGCGCCGCACATGGCAAATAGCTGGATGCAGGCCCACTGCAAGTCGATCATGTCTTTGAATTTTGCAGCCTCTTCCTTCTTCATGTGCACACAAAATACGTGACCGGACTCTAACGGCTCTCCAGAGCTAAGCTTTGCCTCGACGTTGCCCTTGGTTGGGATAGCTGCGGGATGACCGGCATCATGATGGTTGTGGAGTTGGTCGATGAAGGCGTCGAAATTGTTGCCGCGTCCAGAGAGCTGGACCTCTTGGCCGAACCACTCTATCAACTTTGGCATCCATTGGAATTGCAAATCGACTCTCATGTCGTCACCTTGTTCATCTTCACCAGACTCAACTGGCTCCACGCCCAAACATTTGAATGCGAAGTAGCCTTTGGACCACCAGAAGTGTAGTTGATGGTTAAGACAGACCATGTTCCAGACTCTGTCAGACGCCCCGAGGTCATCCTTGTTGGCAAGCAGTGGCAGATATAGACTGGCAAAGTTTCCGCCAAGAAGAGCCTCCGTCGCATCCTTCATATAGAAGTTTGTCTTTTGAGCGTTTTTCACGTTCTCGTTCAATGCGTGGGGGGCAATGTGGCAGACCTCGGGGTCTGCCGTACCCATAACGATACACGCTCCCTTATCACGCAAGAGACATGCCTTCCTCTGAGTGCGATTTCGGTCCTTTCGACCCTCTTTCGTCTCCTCTCTCATCAGTTGGCTGTGGCGTCTCTTCGGAGCTTGGTTGGTTGAAGGCACCGTCCTGGGTCGCTTTGAAAGGGTGGACAGACTTTGTTCGGATCCATGGATGGACTGGGAGGCTTGCGACGCCTCCACCTCGGCCTTGGACAATTTTTGCAAAACTCGGAATATGTCAGCCAAAGGACTTGTATCAGTATAATTCCAAGTTCTTACAAAATTTTCCAAATTCCCACATACGATTCAACCGCAGAGCCAGGTCTTCGCCCGTGACAATATGTGTTGATCCCTCCATAACCACGGGCGACAGGTAACCTCCAGGTTCGAGGCTGGACATTGGTACTGTCATGATGCCGGCAAGGTGTTCAGCTTTTAGGCGAAACTCTGGCATATAGTGCCTTCGAATCGCGACCTCGATCTTGATAGCATAGTCACGTCTGGCCAGGACCTCCTCTGCCGCCGGGACTAGGCTTGAAGGTTTTTGAAAGGGATGTGAAAAGGCTTGGTCCAGCATTTTCTCAACATACGTCAACTTCCGGTGGTTCACCTGGCCATTGAAAAGTAGGGCGAGCTTGCCAACAAGTGTCTCATATCTTTCATTTCGAGCGGGGGGATCAGCCGCATGGCCTGGCATGACGCTCATCTTGTTGACCAGAAAGTACGATGTGGTGAAAGAGTTGGGAAGAAACTGTAAAGAAAGTGGTGATAGATGATGAGGAATCGGGGTGAAAGACAATGCAAGAAAGGGATGAAGATACGCAAGGGACGAGATATGAAGCCTTCTTATACCCCAGGCTATTGAATAGAAGAAGAAGGTTGTGAACGCGAGAGAAAGGGAAGGGGCGATTCAGAGGAAAACAAGGTCCGTGTTCACCTGCAGTAGTCTCTAACCCTAATAAGTGACCGTCAACCTTGAGCTTCCAGGTGACAAAGGGATGCAGTGCCAGGCAATCCTGACACTGCCAGCTGAGCAGACGCATACATGCAGTAGTTGCACAAGGTGTTGTTCCAACAGCCGTCAAACTGTAACAAAGACCAAGCGGGGAGAATAACAAACCTCATTTAACCACAATAATAAGAATGTAGATTTTACAAGAATCATTGTATCATGCCAAACTTGGCACCACTGGTTTTGCTGGCGGTTTCTGGCTTGTTCCCCTCTTAATGGTCGTGAATGGCCTCTGGCAGTGCCTGGCACTGTCGAATCCTAATATTAGGGTAAATGTTACGGCATTGTCTGCTATTGCAAACTTCTGCCTTGGTGTTTTCACTTGTCCTTAATCTTAAAGCTCTGCTCAAGCTATTGATTCCCGCAAATTCTTTGATCCAAGATCTAACAGCCCATCAACTGTTTGTTCAGATGTCCCAATAACACGAGGCAGACCCATGACGTTAGATTGTCTAAATGGCTATCACCAATACCCTTAATACCGCTTTCGGAGGTCTCTATAAGAAGAAGGTTGTAATACTGACAATCAAGTTTTAAATTTAGCGATGCTTCATCAGGCCACCCAGTTGCTTGATTGTTTCCACAGGAAGCATTGTTATTGAGCAAAGGCTGAAGGCTGTAATATCACTATTTGAATAGTTTGTAATTTGTTGAAGAATTTGTATTTTGAGGAATAAGATTGAATTTCTATGTATAAGGAATAACATATTTAGTGTTGTTCCTTGATTGAATATAATATTCAATTAGCTATATAGGGTACTTACTTTTAACGTAGCCTATATTATATACTACTTAGTAATTACAACAACCCCGCGCTTCCAACCCATCAATTTACATTATTATAATTTCAACTTCCTTTATAACTCCAGAAAATCAGTTATACTATGGCAACTCAAGCTCGTCTACTCATGGCGCCGCAAAGGCCGGATTCAGATGACCAAAGTCAAAAGGTTTTCTTAGCGGGCACAACGACAAACACGGGCGAGCCGGATTGGCGCGAAACGCTCACCAAAGCCCTCAGCAATCATTCCGTGACAATCCTCAACCCAAGCCGTCCTGATTGGGATAGAACATGGAAGGAAGATTTCTCGGATATGCGATGGAGCGACCAAATCCGTTGGGAGCTTGACATGCAGGAAGCCGCAGACATTATCGTTGTTTTCTTTCATCGCTCCACGGAAGCACCAATCAGCCTCTTGGAGTTTGGTCTGGCGGTCAAGATGAAAAAGGTTGTTGTTTGTGTGCAGGAGGGGTATAGAAAGAGGGGGAATGTTGAGGCGGTTTGCCAAAGGTTTGGAGCGATATTGACGAACACGGAAGAGGAGCTGAGGGAGGCGGTGCTTGCGACTTTGGATGAGCAAAGCATCTGAGAGGCCTACCTACAGAAGCAAATTAGTATCTATGATGTGCTTCTGCCCGACAAGTTTTTTCTTTCGATATTGATAAATAACATGGTTTCTTTCTAGCATCTACACCTAAATGCTTAGACAATTGTCAATAAGCTTTATAGTTTCTCTCCGGAGTAAGACCTTATTTTCTGTAGTTATTCAAACCTGCCTGTTCTGCCCAAATTGAAGTCATATCATTGATCAACTACCTCTGTGCTTCAACGTCAACGAAGTCCAAATAAACTCACCGAGGCTCACCGTGACCGGAGCAACAATTAGCCGCGAGAACCTCCAGCCGGCTCCACTCACCGCTCGCCTCCACTGAATTTGTTTCCCCCACTGTGCCTGTGCCTCTCAATTCCGGCTACAGTGGCGGGGTATCGAGCTTCATCCATTACCATTCAACTTCACTTGTCTCTTTCTTGGATCATTGGACTCCTGTTTACCGCGCCCTAATCACCAAAAGTACTTTTATACGCATCACAGCTTGCTTCATCCTAGCTAAAAAGTTCAACACCTGCCCACCATGGATGACCAGTTTGGAGGGCGCACCGACGATGATCTCTTCTATGATGATTTCGAGCCCATCGAGAGCGAGACCATAGTCACCACAGAGGTCGCTGCACCCGTCCCAGAGCCCATTCCTGTAGCCCCGGCAGCTCCAGTGCAACCATCTCCTGCTGTTCAAGACCAACCTCCTGCGCAGGCTCCCGCGCCCTCAAAACCAGCCTCTAAACCCGCTGGTCTCTCCTCATCGCGATTCGCCGACAAGCCGACTCCTAGCCCTAAGCCCGCAAAGCAGCCTCCTCCGCCAACCTCCAACGCGCCTCCCAACGCGCCGACTGCTCCCCGCGAAAAGACACCCCATGGTGCGCCAAACACAGCTACCAATGCCGCAGCCCGTCTACAGTCTGGCGCGAACCCGCGACACAAGCTGACAGACGAGGAGCTGGCTGCCAAGATGGAGAAGATGAAGCTCCTCAACGCAGAAAAGGCACGCAAGTTCGAAAAGGCTGAGAAGGATGAGAAGGACCACGCAGCGGCGTATGCTCGAGGTATGGAGGAGGCCAAGAAGCGTCGTGCAGAGGAAGCCGAGCGACGTAAACGTGGCGAAGAGGATAGGCGCAAGTTGGAAGATGAGCGCGCCAAAAATAGAGAGCGGAAACTCAAGGCCATGGGCATGAAGGAGGGCGGATGGGATGAGGGCAAGGATTCTCTACAAGAAGAGGACAGAAGAGCTTTCCGCGGCGCAAACGGTGGGATTCGTGGCTCAAGAAACACTGGTCTTGGTGGTAGTCGGTACGCCTCTAAAGAAACAGAGGAGCCAGATGTGGACCGGTTCCTGGACGAGCGACACCGTGGCGGCAGAGGTAGAGGTCGCGGTCGTGAAGGCCGCGGAGGTCGCGGAGGTCGAGGCGGTCGCGGTGGCCATGAGGGCGCACCAAGCGCTGCACCTATCAAGCAAGCTGTGCCAGTCGCCGAAGACTTTCCAGCCCTGCCCGGCGAAGTCAAGAAGACCTCGGCTGCCGCAGCGAGCGATAAACCAGCTTTTGCGGCCGCCGCGGCTGGACTACCACCGCCTTTGCCACCACTGGCTGGTGGAAAGTGGGATGAAGAGATGGATGAGTATGACGAGTTGAACAAGAAGTCATGATTTTTTACAGCAATGATATATGATGGACAGCTATTGAAGAGGAGGAAGAAATGCAGAATGGCTTCACAGCAGGAAATTAAGACATGTTGGAAAAATACCATCAGACAACATGGAAAAATGCTAATATTCAAAGCTTGATTGAAGAACTTTCTCATCTTGTGCTCTTGTTGGCGCTGAGCTGTTTGGTCTAGAAAGGGTATTATCCTCCATTATCTCTATGTCAGCTCTTTCATTTAATTTCCTTCCGTCCAATTTTAGCATGCAGCGCCTAAACGCCTTGATACAACCCATTAAAGTAGAATTTGATGATTACCATCCCCCACGGTATCCTCTTCCACCACGACCACTCCTATACCCTCCTGAACCCCTGGGCCCTCTAGGACCACCCATACCTTGTCCATCATCATCCATCTGCGGCCTCGAACGACCCTTCATCTCCTTGGGAAAAGAATCATACGTCTTTCTCATCTGGGCATAACCCAAATGCATCTTTCCATAAAAGTGATCCGCAAGACGACGGTCGTTGTCGAGTCTGCTAAGGTACGCGCCACACACGTCGCAGACCTGCAGCTTCTGATGACCAGAGGGCCCAGATGTGTCGGAGAGAGCTTTGAGTTCCTTTTCGCGATCGGCTTTGGACTGCGTGGCTTGGCGGACGCGGAAGAGCTCGTCTTGGGCGCGTGAGACTTCGGACATGGAGCCGAGAATCTCGACTTCAAGGAGGCCATTGTTGATGGAGGCGGTGAGGTCGGAGATGCTTTTGAGCTGTAGGGGTTAGCAGGTCCAAGTAAAGGGCAACGCAGAATAAACTCACAAGAACATTGGTTTGACGAATTTCGTCGGGCGTCTTCTCCAATCTTCTCTGCGCGGCATCGATTCGTCGATTACAGTCGTCAATGTACTTTTGTAGATCGCGCATATAGTCGTATTCAAAGCCATGTTTCTGCTTTTCGCGCTCCGAAAGAGCCTCGTATTCTGCCTTGAGACCTTCGTTGTGCACCTTTGGACACGGGCCAATGTCCTGCTTTGTGTTTGTGAAGAGGTCGTGAGGACAGGTGCCTGCTAGGTACGAGCGGCAGACTTTGGGGTCATTGATGGAGAGTTGGGCGGCGCGCGATGTCGAAGATGCGCCCATGAGCTGCTCGAGCAGCTTTCTTTGTTCAGCAGCCATGATGTGTGTTGTTTTCGTGATGTTTGAGGATGGGAAAGGCTGGCGGGGCTTGGAGATTCAAGATGCGACGGCATGTGGAGGAAGCGCGCCGGGAGTTTCTGCCTTGACTGACCGCTTACTGTATTGAAGGTTCCACGTCGCAATAGCTCCTCAAGCTACAAGCAAGTCGATCTACCAAGGGCAAAGGTGAGATGTAAAGTCCAGCCTGGATTGCACACTCATTCACCCTCTATCTTTTCAAGATGCGCCACTTTCTGGCCTATCTTCTGCTCATCGCCACACATGGCTTCGCCTTCATCTCGGCCGCCGCATCCGATTACCACGAGCAATTGACGCTTCGGCCTCTACCCCTGTCCCAGCTTCTAGCGAGCTTCAACTTCCGAGCCAACACTTCAATCGCCGATTTTGAAGCGCACAACTTTCGTCTGTTTCCTCGATCACTTGGCCAGATTCTTCAGTATGCTGGGACGCGAGAGTTGCACCTCCGCTTTACACTGGGACGATGGGATGCTCAGACGTGGGGTGCTCGACCTTGGGATGGGGCTCGTGAGGGAGGAACTGGCGTTGAGCTGTGGGCGTGGTTAGATGCTGAGACGGATCAAGAGGCGGATGAGAAGTGGCTGATTCTGACAAACGCCTTGTCAGGTTTGTTCTGCGCAAGTCTCAACTTCATCGATGAGACAAGGACAATTCGACCTGTCATGTCGTTCCAACCTGACGGCGACCATTCCGACTCATCGCTTGCCAACACGAGGCTCCTGCATGGTGTTTTACCGCATGAGGTTGTCTGTACGGAGAACTTGACGCCTTTCCTGAAGCTTCTTCCGTGCAAGGGCAAAGCTGGTGTTGCGACGTTGCTGGATGGACATAAATTGTTTGACGCATCCTACCAGAGCATGGCGATTGATGTACGACCCAAGTGCAATGCCGACGGGGAATGCTTTCTGGAGATGGAGCAGACTGTGGATATGGTCCTCGATGTCAATCGATCCAAGAGACCTCAAAGTAAGTCCCATGTTCCATTTGCGGTGCTCCAAGTCTAACAATGGCTAGACAACCCCATTCCGAGGCCCCCTCCTGCTCACGAGCTTCTCTGCGATACCTCCAAGTCCTACAACTCCGACCACGCATGCTTCCCCGCCGATAGCCTCGATGGACAAGACTGGACTCTATCCCAGGTCTTTGGCCGCCCAATGAAGGGAACATGTCCCCTCGCTGACCCTGACGTTCCTCCCGTTTGTGTTCAGATTCCCCAGTCTCGTGACATCTACACGACTGAAGGCGCTCGAGAGATCAGATCTCAGGATGGCAACTCTCGATGCTACAACCTCAACCCAGGTGCTGAACTCACACTCATGCTCATCAAGCCTACGTCACAAGATGAGGACAAGATTCTCAACAAGCCCGAGACACCTCTCCTCTACGCCGATCGCAGCTTCAACGGTCACGGTCAGGAACACGGTGGTGTACAGGCCATTCTGAGCAACCCCAGTGACACCGACGTCGAGTTCGTCTACATGGAATCCCTTCCTTGGTTCATGCGTATCTATCTGCACACCCTCCGCGCTCGCATCGCCGACGCTCCTTCAGGAAACTCAACGGATTTGATCAAGGAGATCTACTACCGCCCTGCTCTCGACCGTGCCCGTGGAACACAGCTCGAACTCCGAATGCGCATCCCCCCTCACTGCACCGTCTTTCTGACATACGATTTCGAAAAGTCCATCCTGCGCTACACAGAATACCCGCCCGACGCCAACCGCGGCTTCGACGTAGCTGCTGCCGTCATCACAACGCTCGAGCCAGAGGTCCTCAACATCCGGACCACGACGCTGCTGCTGTACCTTCCCACGCCGGACTTTAGTATGCCATACAACGTCATTATCTTTACTTCGACGGCGATTGCTCTTGCGTTTGGCGGGCTGTATAATATTTTGGTCAGGAGATTTGTCGGAGCTAATGAGGCGCAGGGGTCGGTCTTGAAGACCAAGTTGGTAGGACTCTTGAACCAATTAAAGGGGAAAGCCGGGAAGGCATAGACATGATTATGAGTCAAGTTTGGTTACAAGAATTGTTTGCGTTGCAATGCTCTTCTGCCATGTTGGCTGGAGATCCGAGTACACGGCCTCGGCGTGAAATGCATGGTATAAATCTTCAGTCAACGACACAATGTTATGGTGCATCGACGTCGTGTCTGACCTTATATGATCTGAAGAACGGCACACGAGCCTATCGCATCTCTGGGCCTGGTTCTATTTGTGTTCCGGTTCCAATGACGAATGGTAAGGCACACATGTGCTCAGGGTCTTCAACTTGACCTGGTCACTGGCTGACTGATGAGCTTTACACGCAGCAGACATTGCCTGCCTACCTAGCTAGTATAATAATGAAGCTTATCCTACTACAGGTCCTACCCTTTTGCTTCCCTCCGGCTTGAGAGAATGGTTCCCCAGACTTGTCCTTTTGTTCTGGCTAAGGGATACGTCTACTCCTACAGTGTAGCTTAGGTAAGATAGAGTTATGAAGCTACAGGATGGCATAGCAGGTAAGAGAATCGGCTTTGTTGGAAGTCTCTTGTCATAGCCGTGCCTTTTTTAAGGCATCAGCGCGAGATGTAACCAGAAGATCAAGGCATCATGTAGAAAAGGGTTGCGACTTCCCAGCCAACCTACGTCTCTCTCATATTAGTCTACCTCTCCACCCCCGTTGCCTTTTCCCATCTTCAACATAACATCAGCTTTACACAACCTAATCCATGTCAACACCCGCGCATCTCAATGATGAAGCTGCTTCCTTTAGTCTTCCTCTCGACCGCCGCCATCGCACATGCCTACTACACCATAACCGTCTACGCCCCGCGCGAACCCACGATTCACGATAAAGAAATCCACGCTCGCGAAGGGACTTTTATCATCGGCGCTGGAGCACCAAGCACCCACTGCGGCCTTGACGATCGACGACAATGTCCTGACGGACTTTCCACAAAGGTTAATGAGAACATGACGGCTCTCGCAGTACGTCAACGCCCTTCCCTCTCTACGCTTGTGCTGATGACTTCAGGCTATGGTTCCAGGCGGCCAATCCATCCATGTCGAGAACGACGGCATCGTTTCGTATTCCCCCTACGGGCACACAAATTACCATCCCCCAGGCTCGAAGGTTGGCGGATTTCGCATGGCGCATGTGGTGAGCCAGTGCTCGACGGATGTTTGGGTGTTTGTGTGGCAGCCAGATGACGGAGTTCATGGCCTTTGGGCTTGTGGGACTGAGGGTCGTTGGCCAATCTCGCACCGGGCAGTGCTCAAGGCTGCGACGGTGCGGTTTCGTGGAAGAGGTTGTCTTGAGGTGGAGGGTCTGAAGGTTCACATGTCTGGAGATGGGTTTGGGGCTTGGGCTTATGATTGAGGTTGAGGGGTGTTTGAGAATAGGTTTTTGAGGTTGCATTCTTTATAGGAGATGAATATGAGTATTTGGAACTGCTGCACGAAGCTTGTACGACTGTGATCTTCCTTTCTTTGTTGAACGTGAAATTGTTGGTGTATCACGTCCAGAGCCCCTTGAGAGAACTCGAGTCGATGTTACTATTCACACAAGATCTCAATTTTCGATGCTGCCATTTCCCGTCAAAGACGAGGCTTTGCTGAATTTCCAAGTAGTGAGGCTCTGCTCCTGGAACCACTGAGTGATAAACGGCTCAACCCACTAACTAGTTGGCTGGCAAGGTGGGAGAAGTACTAGTCCCGTTAACTTCACAAGCAAGCCGTATCGTTCTATCATGTTCACATCCAATGCCAACCAAACTCCATCAGTCTACCACCATCAGCCTACAACTCTCGTCGCACTTCCTGAATCGGTGCCACTGTGACAACCTGGGTCTTCTTCATCTTCCCTCCTCGGTAGCTATACGTGAAATTCCAGCCACTTCCCGCAGCTCCATGCACTCCGAACCTGTCCACCACAACAATTCCGCTCGAAATATCAGGATACTTGCGCATCATGCGCAACACTGCGTCTTCTGCGGCCTCCTTGGGTGATAGGCCTCGCCGCATGTTCTCAACAGCCTGGTAGCATGGTAAGAAGCGCAGCATGACATCTCCGTCTCCTGTAGCGCCGCAGCCGCCAATGTCGGCGTCGACGTATGAGCCGCTTCCGACGATGGGTCCGTCGCCGACTCGTCCGGGGATCTTGTGCGACGCGCCGTTTGTGGTTGTGCCGGCAGCCATGGATCCATCTGCACCTATGGCGATGAGAGACAGCGTGTCATGTGAGGCTTGTTGTTTATGCTGGGGTTTCTTCTTGTTGAGAAGTGGCTGGTAAGGGCCGCAGAAGGAAGACGGGTTCGGGCTGACGTTGAGACGATAGTTGGGCTGGCATCTACTCTTTTTCCAAGCACGACATTTCTCTGCTGATTCCTTGGTGGTGAGATTTGAAGTCTTGAAGCCGTTCTCCATAGCGAATTGCGTGGCTTGATCGCCTGCGAGCAGAGAGTGTGAAGTGTGTTCAAGGACGTGGCGAGCAACAGAGATGGCACTTTTGACTCTGCGCAAGGCGGCTACGGCACCAGAGTTTAGAGATGCGCCATCCATGATCATGGCATCGAGAGTAGTTTCGCAGTTCTCATCGGGTGAGCCTCCGTAGCCGACGCTTCCGTCGCATTGGTTGCGCTCACAGGTCAAGCAGCCAATTTCGACGGCGTCGATTGGAGATGCGCCGTTACGAAGGGCGAGATAGGCTTTGTCAGTAGCGGCGGTAAAAGGACCACCCCAGGTGTTGATGACCATAGGAAGGCCTGGGGATTTTTGTGAAGAGGCGAGTGCTGAGAGGGAGAGGACTCCTCCTAGGAATGAGAGGGTGACCATGGTTATTATGGTTGGTAATGTTGAAGGATGAAAGTGGTGGATTTAGGGGAGTAGTGGCGAAACTTATAGCACCTCAGGACCAGAAGGGATGCTTGGGATAAGGTGGTACGAAATGATCAACGTCAAACCTTGTAACACTTGATAACGCGACTCGATTCAGCGCGTTCTAATGTATGCGATGGATGCGTGATGGAATTGAACCCCTCATTTCCGGCCTCCTCTTCTTGACTTGAAGAGATCTGCAGTGCATCAAGCGCATAGCAATCTACCAAGATACATAAAATGCTTCATCACATCAGTACCCTCGTCTTTACTTGTCTTGTATAACTATGGTCTCAGACACTATAACAGCCTGTCTCGCTAAAGCCGTTGATGTCTGTGCGCGCGGTACACAATCTAAGACTTGACTGACTACATGAAACTTCTTTCAGCTGATTGACAAAACAATGTTTCACGCAACTGGCACTCAATATGTTCAAAGGTATTTATTATTATACAGGACTCAATGTCACATATGTACAGCAGAATATTCAACAATCATCCGTCTCCTCTATCAGAGATGGACAAGCCTCTTGTCCCTTGTAAAGCTCTTCAGCACAAGCACAATCAACACGATGTGTTGTTGCTTAGTACTGCTTCATGGGAGCAACGTTGCGGGCCTTGACGTCACGGACATGGCGGCGGATCTTGTTGCTGCGCTTGGCCTTGCAGCCAGTCTTGACGGGAGCAGTCTTGGTAGGCTCGGCAGCGGAGGGAGCCTCAGACTCGACGGGAGCGGGAGCAGCAGGAGCCTCGGCGGGAGCAGTGGCGGAGGGCTGAGCAGAGACGGGGGCCTCAGCCTCGGGCTCGGTAGCGGAGGGAGCAGGGGCAGCGGGCTCCTCAGAGGAGTCGGAGCCGGAGCTGGATCCGGTCAGGACCTTGCCGGTGCTCTTGGCAGCGGGAGCAGTCTGGGTGAGCTTCTTGGCACCCTTGATGGCAGCGGGGCCGGGGATGGGGTAGGTGCTGGGAGAGCCGTAGATGTTGAAGAGGATGCCCTCGTCATCAGGCTTGTACAGCTCAGTTCCCAGGACACCCTCAGGCTGCTCAGTACCAGAGCCAGTGATCTCGAGGTTGAAGCACTGGGGGTAGTTCTGAGCACCGTTCTCCTGACCACCGGAGTGGAGGGCGATGATCTCGTGGCGGAGGACGTAGTGGCCGGGCTTGATGCTGGCGGGGATCTCGAGGAGCCAGCCGTTGTCGTTGGCAATGAGCTCGTCGTCACCATAGGTGCCGGGGTTGCCAGAAGAGGAAATCAGACCAGCCTCGCCGATCTTGAAGAACTTGAGGGTCTCCTTGTCGACGGTCTCACAGCCAGAAGCACCGCAAGAAGCAAGGTAGTCGATGACGGGGCCCTTGTGAGACTCGGGCCAGGTGTCCCACTTGAGGTAGATCTGCTCACCGGCAGCAATCTTGGCGTGGCCCTTGGCGTTCTTCGCACCGCGGTGGCAGATGATATCGCCAGTACCGTAGGCATCGGGGGCGACGAAGCCGTTGTCGGTGACGGTGGTGGACCAGCCGATGACGGTGGGAGGAGAGGCCTGGTAGGGAGCAGAGTTGGGGTTGTAGTTGTCGTAGACGGCACCACCGATGTTGATGGACTCAACGTGGCCGTGGGCAGCGACGCCGATGGCACCGGCGACGGCGGCGAGGATGGACTTTTGGGTGAAAGAAGGCATTGTGAACTCGGAAGATGGAGCTGTTGTTTATAGAGAGAGCTAGAAAAGAGTGCAGTAGATGGTTTCCGGCTAGCGGTTTGGAATCGTGCAAAGTAGAGAATGAATGAAACGACTTCTGTCAAAGAAGCGTGCAAAGAATGTGCAAGGAGCAAAGGGAATGGAATGGAATGAAACTGCTGAAGATGAGACTGAATGGAGAGGGAATAGCCAAAGAGGAGTGCTGGCCCGTCTTATATCTCGAGTCGAGTCGGGCGAGAGAGCGGGTAGAGAGCCTCATGGATAGACGGCGTAGTTCCCTGGCTGGGCGAGATTGATGCAGGGGTATCATCTTCGGCCGATACCCGTCAAGGATGGTGCTGGTGAAGGGTTGCATTGTCCTGGCCAAGGCGGTTTCAGCGTGCCAGGGTTGCAGGTAAGGATATGTAGGGGTTGGACTATTCGTAGATCGCAGCGAGATTCAGTTTGTTCTACGGCAACGATTGAGTTTCCGCTTAGCTACTTGGCAGAAAGCAAAATAGATTTTTGTCACTAGTTGAAGAGATAGAGAGAGAGATGGAGCTGTCAAGGTCAAAACCAGAGGCATCTGTGCAGCTTGACAGCTCTGCCAAGGTCATCTCCTTGGCCTGCGGTCAGTCAGTTTGCTACGGTCGAGCATCGGGGACAGACGACATATTCGGACGACCCAACTTGGAGCGGCAAAGCAGGATTTGACCTGTATGGATCTCGGCCCCCGACCTGAAACTGGGGGGCAATTAGCAGCCAAGAAGAACTCGCGTGCAAGTTGGGATGGCGATGGAGGAGGGGACGAGTTTGTGGGAATAAAAACATGCATGGACACATACCTTGGCCACTCGGGCAGCGTCTGTTCCTGCTTTAGCGCCCGACCGTTGTCTAGGGGCTAACGTTAGGGGTAGCGCCCTATCTATCTAGGATGTGCTTATTTTTCCGCTGGTCGAGGCGCCACTGTTTTCTAAAAAGCCTTGACCTTGTCGTCTGCTCCTTGGTCAATCTTCCTGAGACGAGGGGAGGGGGGGCCTGTTTGTCGGTTGGCAGAATCCGAAAAAAACATGTCTCGCGTTGAGATGACTGATGGCAAGTTGCTGATGGATATCAAGTTGCAGATCAACGGGAAAGGAACCGAGACGACCCAGATATTCTGCCAGACAGACGGAGGGAGGGATGCGATAGATGCAATTATTCTGTAACCCGAAATAACCGATCAAAGTGGTATTCTGTACTGAAACGTCAAATCAACTTCATGTCATCATCCTCAACACCAAGACACTATACGACAACTGCCTAGAACACACAATCAACCTGAACCACGAAACTTGACATAAATGGCAGTCATGATAATCTAGATCATCTTAAAAAACGCCGGCATTTCCAGAACAACCAACTACCATAGATATCGCATGATACCAGCCTCTCCTCCTCAACAGCTGGCGGTGAGAAATGCCGTGATACCACCCAAATCACCCTACAGCCCGCGTAAATCCCCCTTCTACGCGCCAATTCTCGCTAGGCACCTTGGCTGCAGCAGTCAGTGCCCGAAGTAAAGCGGCTGTCCAAAAGCAGGGACCTGCACTTTTCTTGGCTACCAAAAAGTGACATCTTTTCTCGGCTAATCTCCCAACCCCTATGTTATCTTGGCAAACAATTTCCCGCCGCAAAAACCTGCACTTTACTCCTCTCAGAGATGGAATCAGCAGCAGCAAACAGGATTCCTCTTCTTCTCAGCGGCTGTGGGCTGGACATGGCGGCGGCGCAACGTGAGACACGGGGGCTACAGGGGTCTGTATGCGAGGGGGCGGTTTCGAAACTTGCTGACACTGCGGAGCGAGATGACGGCGCCGAGGGGCACTTGAGGCCAAGCCTGCAGTGTACTGGCCATCAGCTGTTCTATCTCTTTGGACTTGATGGCATAGGCGCCATGGTCCTGTCTGGTGGTGTGAACTTTGCTTTGGCCTATGGTGAGTTTGGGGTTGAGTTGATATGCTACGAGACCGAGTATCTTTTGCTGACTGTACGAGTTATGTATACGGCGCAGGACACGGCGAAGAACCCTATTCGACTGTTTCAACTACCAAACACACTGTCGGGCGATGCCGCCGTCACCATCATCATTCAATGCATCCTCACTTGGTTCGTTGAGATGGGCCTCGTCAGCTACGACTTGTCCAAACGCTCTGTCCAACCTATCGGGTTCATCCCTGAGCCATCTCACAAGTGGTTGAGATGGCTTTTCTTCCTCCCATCCTCTGAGCTATCTGAGTCCGAGGTGACATCAGAAAAGGGGCATCAAAAGTCCGACTTTAGCTCAGCCCTTACCACCATCGTCCAGGGAGCATTGCGAGGCTTCATGTTCGCCGTCGTGAGCTTTGTCCTTCTCTGGCCCCTGAGTGTTGGCGTCTTGACCACCGTTGGTAAGCAAGCTGACGGCGACTGGCTGTACCAAGATCGATGGACGCCGCAGGCTTTCAAGGCTATTCTTGGTGGCGTTTTGAGCTTGCTTACGACCCCTCTGATGGCTATGTTCTGGCTCATCAAGGCAGGATGGGAGGGCAACGATAAGCGGTGCAGTTCTCGAGAGGAGAGACGGAGTCAATATGCCGAGACCGAACGCTCCAATGCTCGTGCTTCGAGACAGAGTCGATACATGTCGCCTGTATGAGACGACGACAATGGTTAGACGACATGACGACGGGTTTTGCAGACTTGAACATATTGTCAACAGACCTGCTACACCCCAGCTGAGCAATTAGGAGAGTAACCCTAAATCCAGGTACCTATTTATTCCTACGCAGGTTCTCTGAGAGTGAGAGGGTTAAGACTGCCACTTGAAGTGCTTAATTAATTAGTAACTGGCTAGCTTAGTAATATTTTGTTGATGATACAGTTACACCATTATGCACCTACGCGGGCGAGTTAGCATCACACATCACACATCATCTCGTGCTTGACAAACTTTTATCTCGTCAAAACTCTACATCTCTTCCGCCTATGATTATTTATAACCCCCCCCCCCCCTCCCCTTCAATAC